>JABAYD010007294.1:0-16916 GCA_014822095.1 Diplotaxis tenuifolia | reverse complement strand
GATAAACATGTAAACATTAGAGATAAATACTCTAATTTACACATGACACGGACGCCATTTAACTTGTAACATTACGACTACGAAGCACCTGTTTAGAACTAATACAATTAAAATTATTATTACGAATAATTTCTAAGTGTATGTATTTCAGGGAATTATGAAAAACAAACCATGATTCATAAAAATATGTTTCCGTAATGCCATTACACCATGATGCATATTAACGTATATTAAGCAAAAGCTAATCCATCTAACCAATGTTGTAAACAATCACATTAAAACAAAATAGAAATAAACCATAAATATCTACTCATTGAGAACAACTATTATTCATAACTTACGTATAGACAAGCAATGATGATGAATTATATTATCAAGCTCTTTTAGTGCTCAAGATTTTAAAACCAGAAAATCAAAGCATGAATCCATACAACCAATGATTATCCAAACCAACTTAAACATATTATTTTCTGAACAAATCAATTTAATATGATAATTTTGGCCAGACATATTAAATCAAACAAGCATATTGGTGAGCTATGCGAGCGTGTCCATGTGCATGTACATGTTTCAATAATAATTAGACAAGTTGTAAAGGTGTTTTCGGGTTTAAGAGATTAACCAAACCAAACCTATTAACAATAAGTGATACAAATTACAGTGTCTAAAATTATATTAAACAAAGCCATCTTTAACAAATGGACAACCATTAGTCATGGTTAATATATCATGTTATGTTATATGACTATAGTATAGTTCATTGTAAAACATGCATGCATACAATAGGCCAAATTTATACATCGTCTAACAGTATATACTAAACCAATCAAAACTACATATTATGAATCATAAACATGTTTATCGTGAAGCACTAAATGAACAAAGAGGTTGACTACAAGATTTGTTTTAAATAGCATACTTAATAAAGCACAATTCTATAAACCAATTAATTATATCAGATATCTATAATATACTTTTAAGATAACTATGCGATTGTAATGTAATATCTTCTTCTTCTTTTTACGGAAGTATCAACAAAAGAGTTGATAAAGCATAAAGTATGTTAAACGATTCTTGACAAACCAAATTAAACATGAGTTATGGAAAGATGAGTAGACAACCAAAGTCAAATCAATTCGATCATTATAAATATCATATAACAACAAGTGTGATGAGAACATTCAAACCAATAATTTAAGACATGCGACAGTACAGATCAAAGTTTGATATAATAATTCGAGTTACGATATTCATATGTCTAAAGCATATATGGATCAAAAGGCATATTGGAAACAAGAACGCGTTTATAATTTAATAAACATAGTTCTAGAAGTATACTTATCTCGATTTGGAAACGAAATGACTCATAGGAGGTAAGAGAACAACAACAACTTCGATTAGGGTTTTGAATTCTTTTTTTTAGCGGTGGCTTGATCGAAGTTGCCGATTAGGTATTTTTACTCAGGATTAGGGTTTCGTGCTGATAACGTGTTGTAATTAGAGAGAGAGAAAGAAGAGGCAAAAGTCATATTTCATTCATTGATCTTACGTACATATATGGATACAAAGCTCAATACATTAGGTAAAACATAAACCCTAGCCGCCTTTGGTTAATAGGTCTGCACCTGGACTCTTTGACAGATAGGCTTGGACTGATCTTCTTGGTTATGGTTCATCCACACTAATGAGTTTATAGCACTTCTCTTCTTCTCGAGATATATTTCAAAGTTCCAATCTTCTCTATATTTTTCTCTATTTTTTATCATTCAATTGATTCTCTCTTTTTTTTATTCAATTCATTATCTCTTTTTATTTAGGTTACGTTTTCAGATTTAGAACTCTATATTTTGGTGCTTTTGATATGTAGATTTTTTGGGATATCCGGATTCGTGTTTTCCGGATATCCGGACTAAAACTCAAATACCCGCGGATATCCAGATCCTTTTTCTTTAAAATAAAAATAGAAATAAAACTAAATTAAATTAAAAACTAACAAATTAAACATTTTTTATTCTATTAAAAATATTATTCTTTGCAAAAAAAGTTCAAAAAATAATAAAATTTAGTAAAACTAAGGTTAAGTTATTTTTAATAAAATTATATATAATATAACTGTATAAATATGATTATATTATAAATATTTTAAAAATATTTAATGGACCCGAATCCGAATCCGGATATCCAGACAAAAAATTTCATTATCCGAATTCGGACGGATCCGTAAAATCACTATCCGGATCCAGACCATCCGAATATCCGTTTTTTTGGATCGGATCGGAGCGGATCCCGTATCGGATAGCGGATATAAATTCCAGCCCTAGCTGTGGATACAACAATGGAGGTTGTGGTGGTTGTGTATACAAAAATTGCGGGTACGGATGTGATTATGGGACACTACAAGAACCATACCTCTATAATTATCTTAATATTAGTGAGAAGGCGTTGGAACACTGCGAATTAAAAAAATAAAAACTTCATTATATATTTCATAAAAATTTAAAACAAACATGAAAGTTATAATAAAATTTGAATTTAGTGGAAAAATCTATGGGTTTGGTGATGGCGGTGACTGTTAAAGAAACGAAAGTAATGATGGTGATAGAAAAAATGTTTACTGGAAAAAGGGGATAATATTGTCCGTACAAAAAACAATGACGTACAAGTGGAATGTGTCTTCCACTGTAAAACAAAGATAAAAAGTGTTCTACTGTGTAATCAACTCATATAACAAAGGCACAAAAGCATATCATATATGCCCATTCACATCATATCGCCTATCTCTTACGGTCGCAAGCCAATTACCTTCCTTCTCACATGGACCACAAATATGTGATCATGAAGAATACTGTTTGTGACCATTACTTACCTGGGATAGGACCAAATGTTGCAGTTCACTAGAGGCTAGAGATGTGCAAACAAAAACGATGTAATTATTTTTGGAGTTCACGAGTTGAAAGATCCATAGGTTTTTATAATTCATAAAGAGATTTACAATGATGCACCACGAGATTCAGGACTAAGAAAGTTGGCGACCTTGCATGACTCTATTTGTTTTCTACTCGTCTCCCATGGCGAGTTCTAGAGCGTAATCGTCTCTCTCCTGCAATGTAAAACATCAACAAGACTGTTAAAAACCCAATGCCAAGAAGACTAAAGAATTGATATCTTTGAAAACGTCAATTATACAACTCAATTATACAACTAGACCTAGTAAAAGGGGCCATCGATCATACTACACAAAGCCCTGAGTTTCTTAACAGTCAATCTATCTATACACTTCTTTGCTGGACAAACCTACTTCATCATTAGTCTTCTTACTAGTGCGTTTGTAAAACTTATGAGGATTGGTAATAAGAAAAGTGCACCAAGGCTTTTGTCTGCTGGGAGGACTTACAATTGGTCCACGAGCGAAGTATCTTCCAAATTGCAGCCAGTAGACCTGTGTGTGTTCCATAACATTCAGAACTGTGTTACTAGAATGAAATGAGAGAAGACAAACTATTGTTGCAAGCAGTTCTTGGACTTTCAGGAGAGTAATTCTTATGAATAGGTTACCTCATCTTCATCTTGGGTTTCTACTTCGAGGTCAGATGTAGGGAAACCCACACAAAGAAGTGCATATCCCTACATTTAAAAGCCAAGAATTTATATGCAAAGATAAACTTGAAATAAAAATCTAAGAACCCAAATGACTACGCTTCGTAAAAGATTAGCACACCCATATGTCTAAACCTATGCTTCAATATAATTGATTTCTAAGAAGAAGTTGTTCCACCTCAACTACGGTATACATTCTCTAAAAGCTGACTGTTAGATAGGTCTTTGACACTGTATAATCTCAAGCATGGGATTCAATTAGGAAAAAACAACAATACAACTGAGTACTTGTTTAAAGCTTCGCCTTGTTCTTGTTGTCCCAATATGAGTTTCTTTCAGTTTTTCCACAGACACCAACTATCAGCATGCAGTTAGTCTGTGCAGCTCTACCCTCTCTGAAGCACAAGGTAAAGGGATATAATTACCTGGGACTTGAGTTCAGCTGATATTCCTAATGCTTGTGGCTGCCTCAGGTCTCCAGATTTTACACGTACCGCACAGCTAGTACAGCAACCTACCAACATAAGAAGCCACATTCAAGATTGTACAGACTCAAACTGTAGACGAGTCACATAGCTATAGCGATTTTAAACACGTAAAAACCTCACAGAAACATAAAAAAAAAAGACTATGATCGTCATGCATATGGCTCAAACATATGCACAGTTTTGAAGGTGGAAACCAAAATTGAAGGGGGGTGAAGAGAAGAGTACCATGCCTGCAGGCAAAGGGAAGGTTAATGTTCTGAGATTCAGCTGAGTGCAATATGTATTGATCCTGCATTTCCACAATGTATCAACAAAAGGTGGATCATGTACAATGTCCACATGTAAAGGAAGGAAAGGAGCAACTGAATCTATATTACAGCTCTAATCCTACAAGGCCATTTAAACAAATTACGGACAAAAAAAATGCTAAATGATTCTATTTTTCTTGTTTTAAAAAAAAGATAATATTTTTCTACATCAATGTTGCGGCCGAGTGATATATACAATATTAACCATTAAAAATTGGCTTCTGTTTCGTCACCGTGCGACTCTGATTTCAATACTGGAGACCATACATTCGTCGTGTGTTGTAATCTAAAGAACACAGTCCAAGTATAAGTAACCTAAAATATGTATGAACAGTCAGCTTCTAATCCGATATAACGAAGGAAGAAACATCAATTCATACTCTGTGATGAATCTGACCGCGAATCAGTAAAGAACGGCAAAGTTCGGATCAGAATCAAGGGGAATGAAAAACTAACCTCTGGAACCTCAAACTCGTGAACAACTCCTCGCTGACGATCGTGTATAGTGACCTTGTGCGAAGGAACAGCCAAGGATCCTCTATCTGCTGGACTGGACATTTCTACAGGAATTCGATACTCACACGTCGTTGCTCCTCGACGGAAGTTCGGAGAATATCGCCGGTTAATCGGAAATATCTTTCGCTGAAGCGAAGTACAAAGTGTGCAGGGGAAGATCAGAGCCATCTTCTCTGGGGGGCTTTTACTTCGAGCGCTTGAAGATAAGATAAGAGAGTATTTTCCGGTTTAAACAAATTCAGGGAATGATCTCGTTTCTAAACCACTTACCAATTTGGTTAGTTAGATCCGGTAGAGATAGCTCGTGCAACGAAGCATTTACACGTGGCAGTTTCATAGTTTAAACAACACACGTGACGGACATCTTCAGTGGCACGTGCCACTCACTTGGACTGACGCGGCTGCTCATTCATCTTATTTAAGTGAGACAAAAACCATACAATAGTACAATTAGAGAAAAGCATAAGAAGAAAAATGCAATCGGCGAAACAGAAGCTAAGTGATATGGCTAGTACAGCCAAGGAAAGGACGGTGGAATGTGAAGCAAAGGCGACTGAGAAGGTTCTGATCAAATTATGGTTTCTATTTTCTAAATATGAATTAGCGGTTAATATGTAGATGACTATAAGATTCGTTTGGTTGATTTGAATGTTCATCATGACAGGCAGAGCAGGCTATGGCACTTCCGAAAGAGGGGAAGAGATAGCACACCAGCATAGAAAGGCCAAGGAAGCAGAGGCTAAGATGGATATGCGCATGGCTAAAGCTCCTCATGCCGAAGAGAAGCTTATGGCTAAGCAATCTCACTACCACGTTTCTCATGGTCATATGGCTGATAACTCGCATGTGCCAGCTCCTGCGCTAGTCATGGAACATGGTAATGACTTCTTCCCAAGGATTCTCACTCTGATTTTGGTTGGATCTACTCTGTAACACTGGTTGGATCTACTCTGTAACAGATTAAAAGATGGGGTTTTGATTAAAAGATGGGGTTTTGATGGATATTGGTTTGAACGAAAATTAGGGTTGATAGATGGATGAGATGAAGATTTGATAGATTGAAACACTGAAGATTGCGGAAAAAAACTTCAGATTCTTCACTCTCTCATTCTGGATATGACACACCAGTCAGATTGAGAGTTTGTTGATTGTTTTGAGTTTACACACCTCCACAATCAAGTTATTCAGAGAACAAATGAATCACCAAAGAAAAAAAAAAGAATTTTTGATAAAAACGATGATTAAGGTTTTTGATACAATTTCAAAAATGCTAAACAGAAATGTAGTCTTGCTGCATGATTAGCATGGGGAACATAAGACCCTCTGCATGATTAGATAAATAAAAGACTTAATAATAAAATACTTAGGCAGAAAAGAAGTTGTAAGCTTGTTTTGGAGATTGGGCCATAACATCATATTTCTATGGAATTGTCTCCTCATTCTGGGCTTGTTGGAAAGCTAAGGGATCCATCTTGAAGCCCACGGGTTGGTCTGGATCAAAACACTTCTTTATTGAGCTCGAAACAACTTCTAAACTCGGAGACTCGCAGATGGATAGGCTTGAACCTCCGGTTTGTAAAATTCATACCTTTCTGGTCCGAATAGCTCTTGGCACGATTCCAATTTTGTTTGAACCACCATTGAGTGTAGAAACCAGGAAAATTGGTTTCGTAGCAAAAGACCTTTTCGGTGAGATATGAATTATTTTCTGAGTACATATCCTGGCTATCTCTTTGGTCGGCTGAATTGTACAACTTGTTGGCCTCTGGCTCAGCTACTGATTTGATGGCTGCATCATCCTCAGTCTCCTTAACTGGTTTAATTGTGTCTATGGTTGCATAGCTTGTCAGGGTTGCATCACATCGTTACCGGAATGACCCGCCCGGGGTCACCTCTGTACCTCCAGCGGCGTACCCTCCTCCCACGGGGCCTCATCATCATCCTTATCGAAACGTTTAGCGACCCCTTTATTAGTTTTTAGAAACATGGCTACTTTGGAAGTTGAACAATTAATTAGAAAGATGACTTACTTTATAAACGTCTTAGTTACTGAAGTTGTCTCATATTTAGGATATTTTTCTCATTCCTATATCGGTTCGTGTTCTTATATATTTTTCCTATATATTAAAAGAAAAACATTATAACATTTAATCTCCTATATATTAATGAAGAAACATATACTAAAAAGAAAAAACATTACAATAAAACAAAAGAAAATCCTAGCTGCTATGGGCGATCAGACGATTTGAAGATGGAGACGAAGACTCATCCTGGCTTCGCTTGATTCATTCTTGGGTGACTGACGTGGTTCTGATCTCAGAGATACTCTGCTCTGATGGGATCTTGTTTCTCCGATCTATTCACTCGAGGATCCGACAAAACTGAAGCTCTGTGTCTCTCCTACCAATACAAGTTCTCCGTTTTACTAAGTTTGTAATCCTTGTTATGACCCACTTGACGACAAATCCGATATCCTCCTATGGGATCGTCTTCGCGGTTCCGTTCAGCACACATGGCGGATTTGAAGGGCAAGGGCGTGCTCTATGATGATGATGACGCTCCAATAAAGCTTTTAGGACACGATGATTCATATGTCATTAAGGAGTTCCATTTGATCGGAAATTAAAGGTCTTAAATCCTAAAAAACAGATCGTCGAGAAGCTGATCCAGACCTTGTCGGGACAATGGGGAATGGAAGACAAGATCACAGCCAATTATCTGGGTAACGAGAAGTTTTTATTTAACTTCAAATCTGAGGAAGACCTCAACTTTGTCTTATGCAAAGGAACTTTTCATTACAACTAGTGCATGATTGTTCTGGTGCGATGGGAGCCCATGGTTCACGACGACTATCCCTGGATCATACCCTTTTGGGTTCGGCTTGTTGGGACCTCTTTGCATCTCTGGACAGATAGAAACCTGAGGAACATAGGTGGCTGAATCGGGTTCGTCAACACTTTGGAGTTAACGGAGGGAAGGATGTTGATCGAGGTTGACTCACGAAAGCCATTGAAGTTCAAGCGGAAGGTCCAAAATGACAAGGGAGATGAGGTCACTATAGAAATCAAGTACGATATGATTTTTAAGCATTGCTCAACGTGTGGATTAATGTCACACGAGATGAGTTATTGCCCTCTTGCAGCATCTAATGTGGCTGGTTTAGATGTGCGTGAAGGTTCCCTAGCTAGGGTACAAGCGGCTCAGGAGCCGTTACAACGGCAGCCATTGGAGTCTGATCGCCGGGAATATGTGTATGGGTAAAATGCTGAGGGTACGAGCGATGTTCACACTCGACTTTCCTATCAGCCACAGAGTAGAAACAGGGACCAAGACACTGGCTTTGCTCCTAGATACTCAATGAACTACAACAGGAACTCACGGAGGAATGACGATATGCACAATGCATAAAGACGTAACGCTCGAGGAGCAAACAACTACGACTCTCGTGAGAGGGTTATCAGACACCGAGAGGAGAAGAACAGAAACTCAAGGTATGGTGGTTCTCGGTTTTCTAAAGGCCCTTATGATCGAGTACCAAACGGAAGTTGGAAACTCAAAGAACTCGAGACCGAAAACAAGGTTGTGGTTGGTTGCGCGTCAAAGGGTTTGTCCATTGATGATGCTCCTTATGAGCAGTCGTCAACTAACATGGCAAACCTCCACATCAGCGAGCGGAATCAAAATGATGAAATGGAACTCAACAGCGCCCCAGATCGGACTCGGAAGAATGTCGCAAGCATCATCGTTTCTCCAGAGATGCGCCTGGCACCTCAATACCAAAACGTGACTATTAGAGAAAAGTCTGGAGATGCTTCGGTCGCGCGTTCTTTAGCTTATACTACTCCAAACGACGGCACATCTAGTGAGGAGAACCAAGTGATTGGTGCACTTACGGACATGGTTGATGCGGAAGCAATTGAAGGAGACATGCGGACTTGCGATGTCGATATGAATGACCTGATGGAAGACCAACTGTTAGACCTTCAAGAGGCTTCGTTGCTAACCAATGTAGTCACACACGGAGAATCACAGCAGCCCTGGAATGAGAAAGACTCGAGAAGGTCCAGAAGTTCAAGCCGAAGGACTGCTCCATTGAGTGTCCGTGTCACGAAACCGGTGTTCCTCCGTAGGGGATTACCATGCATGCTAGCAGCTTCCCCGTCTCACAAGAGACACGGTGAGAGAGCCATTGGCCGTTCTCATGGCCACACGAAGAAACATGATAGGGTACCTAATGATGATGGTTTGATGGATTCCAAAAAACCATCCAAGCATCATTAATGAGGACAATCAGTTGGAACTGTCGAGGCCTTACGGAGATGTGTCAGAAGCATCGCCCATGACTAGTGTTTCTTTTTGAGACGAAGAATAAGAGGCTGCTGTAGCAAGAGGCTTACCTGATCTTCCACCTGATGCAAGTATAATGGAGCATATCGCAAGCTGCCGGAAAGCATTGAGTGATTGGAAAAAACAACATAATTTGAATTCGGAGAAGACTGTGGAGGACTTAAAGGAAAAGGTTGACTATCTCTCTTCAAAGGACGATGCCACGACTGAAGAGATTGCAGCAGCTTTAAAAGAATTTTCTGATGTTTTAGAAACAAAAATGTAGAATCTTTTGGCTGCGGGATGGAGATAGAAACACAAAAGTCTTTCATGCCCTAATGAAGTAGAGGAGAGCGAGGAAAAAAATCACATAGCTATTGGATGCAGATGGGAATGTTGTACATGATGAGGAAGGTCTTGTAGCCATTGCTACGAGCTACTTTAGACACATATTCCAATCGTCAAATTCAGAAGACATAGAGGAAGCCCTATCTGAGGTATCGACGACAATTACATCATCGGATAATGACGCTCTCACAGCTCTGGTAACCGAATGGGAGGTTAAGATTGCGTTTTTTGCGATGCATCCAGAGAAAGCACCAGGACCAGATGGAATGACTGCGGTTTTCTACCAGAAGTTTTGGGATATAGTAAAGGACGACTTGACTCTTATGGTCAATCAATTTCTGTTTGAAGGCACTGTTCCCAATGGACTTAATGACACCAACATATGCCTCATTCCCAAAGTAGATAAGCCCAACCAAATGAGTCAGCTACGCCCAATCAGCCTCTGCAATGTTAGTTACAAGATTGTCTCCAAGGTCTTATGCCAGAGACTGAAAAAGGTCCTTCTTGATAGAATCTCTGAAACCCAGTCAGTCTTTGTTGTTGGAAGACAAATCTCAGATAATATTATGATAGCTCAGGAGATGTTCCACGCCTTACGAACAAAGCCTAGTGGATGGAACAAGAGGATGACCATTAAAAAATACATGAGTAAGGCATACGATAGGATGGAGTGGTCATTCATTGAAGCTACCATGAGAAAAATGAGATTTTCTGTAACATCAGTCAAGTACAAGGTCCTCATGAATGGACAGCCGAGGGGTAATATTGTACCCGAGAGAGGCCTACGACAGGGGGATCCTCTGTCCCCTTTCATTTTTATTCAATGCACGGAAGCGCTTGTTAGCCTTCTAAATCATGCAGAGAATCAAGGGAAGATAACAGGGATGCGCATAACACGTGCTTGTCCTATTGGGGTCAAAATCGGTACGACGGAATCAATGACCAAAACCTTCCGCAAAAATAAAGCTACGTTTTATAAAACACGAGAAGTTGTTTTGAGAAACTATAAGGACTTTTGTTATCTCGGAAAGACAAACGAAACATTTTCCGATTACACAATTTCCCAAGTTGAGCAAAAACCGCGAAAAACCGCATCAACCGCACTACGAGCAGGTTCGACCGAACCACTTCGACACACGACGAGGCGAACCAGCCGGTTCAGATCGCCACACGGCGAGCTGGTTCGGCCAAACCAGCTAGCCGTGCGGCGAGCTGGTTGTCACGAACCAGCTCGCCGTACGGCGAGCTGAACCAACCCGGTTCGGCTCGTGTACGTCGAGCTATCCGTCCCGAGCCTTCCTCCATGTACTCCCGACACGAAGCGTACGTCCCTCGACTCCAATTGTGCTCTGAACCATGTATGGAATGTCTCTTGTTTCATCTCGATCCGTCTTACCAATCGTGTTTTACGATAAAAACCATAAAGTCTCGTTTTCTCGTAAGAACTCGAGTAAATCGTGTAAAACGACAACGGTTAAACGAAACACCATATATTCTCCAACTACATGGTTAACTCGAGACGTCTTATGGGAACATCATCGTATCAGGAAACGATCTCGCCTAAAGTCGTAAAACGGTTTTACTCCAAGCTGCTCGGAAAGTCCTAAAACGCGATAAAAATTCATCTACGATTTAGACGAACTCCAGCCTAAAGATGCAATGACGGTTTGACCATTTACTCGCAGAAAGAAGATAAATTTCAAATTTGAAGATAAATGTCAAGTTTGAAGATAAATAGAAGATTTCCGAAGATAAATGGAAAGATCGAGATAAATGAAAGATTTCCGATATACTCGAATCTGGGCAAAAAAGAAGGACCAAACCACCGAGGGAGTAGTATATAAGCAGAAGGCCAAGGACAGAAGCATGGGACAATTTTCAGAACTCTCACCACCAAAACTTAGCATTTAGAAACTTTCTGTTTTTTGTTATCGAGCTGCGTCTCAACTAGGGTTTAGACTTCGAACTAGGGTTTCAACTAGGGTTTAGACTTCGAACTAGAAACTTTTCATTTTTGTTATCGAGTTGCCATCAGCTCTTGTAGCCAAGGCTTACTCTCGTTGTACCACTCTTACGCAGTATCGGAATAAGATTTCTCTTTGCTTTCTCATCTCTTTTTACATATTTTTTTTATTATCGTTATCGTTTACTTGATTGCTTGTGTGCGGTTCTGCAGATAGCCTGGTTCTCTGGGAAATTATGGTTTACTCTAAGTTCCTAAATTTACGTAAATCGATAGGGGTGAATTTTGGTTCACACAGTTTGGCACTAGAAGGATGGGGGGTCGGATCTATCTTACACTCAAGCCGCAACACACTCAGTCAAGAACAATGTATGAAGAACAACAAACTCGCGATAGCGACAACGTTGACAAAACACCACCACCAGATGTGTCCGCGGTTAACGCCAACACCGAGGTCATCGAGAAGATGCTCACCGACTTCAACAAGAAGTTGGAGGAGCAAGAAAAACTTATAGGTTCACTCGCAAAACATGTCGAGAACTTAACTACGAAAACTTAAGCAATTCGCCCTCGTGGAACTACTAAGATCCGCGGAAGAAGGCTCGATTTCGCGACTCCTATGGATCGCCCCAGAACCGAGCAGGGTAATCAACCGGAACAAAACTCCAAAAAAGATAACCATGACGCGACACTGAACGAATCGAACAAAACTCCTACTCGCAGACAGTGGACCGAGCAATACGGTATCGAAAGAGTTAACCTGGAAACAAGCGACCAATCCGATTCGTCGGATGAAGACGCGGACGTCCATCCGAGGAGGAGGAAGAATCTCAGCACTCAGCTGGAATCCTCTCGCGAGCGTTCTCTTACTGAGGTGCAACGCGCAAAAACAGCCGAGGAACGATTTTGAGTTACACGCAGCAAACGCCGACAAGGTCGGAAAATTGCTGGCGGCTTAACTGAGATTCGCGATCTCCGCGAATACATTAATAAAACGGCCGCAGTGGTAAAAGCGGTGAAATCTCAAATTCACCATGTTACCAGCGCCGCACCTGAAATAGATCGGCTGCTATAAGAATCTTGGAAAACGCCGTTCACGGCTCGCATCACCGAGGTCAAGCTACCCGATCCTGGAAAACTCAGAGTGCCGACCTATGATGGGACGACCGATCCCAAAGCGCACCTGCAGGCATTCCAAATCACCATGGGACGAGCCAAGCACAAAGACAGCGAAAAGGACGTAGGCTACTGCCATCTTTTTGTCGAAAACCTAGAAGGAGCAGCGCTCGAGTGGTTTGTCAAGCTCAAGCGGATTTCGATCGGAAGTTTCTGCCAGCTTGCTTCCGAGTTCTTGAAGCAGTACTCGATGTTCATAAATCGGAAAACCTCCGACGCCGACCTCTGGATCTTATCCCAGAAGGAAGACGAGCCTCTCCGCGACTTCATGAGAAAGTTCAAGCTTATCATGGCTAGGGTTGACGGAATAAGCGACAGAGCCGCCATCGACGCGCTCAGAAAATCATTATGGTTCGATTCAAAGTTTCGAGAATGGGTAACTCTCGAGAAACCACGGACGATCCAGGACGCGCTGCACAAAGCTACCGATTACATAGCCATGGAAGAGGAGACTAAATTCGATCAGCTAGTCTCGGCCTTCCTGAAACAGTACTCAGTCTTTATAGAGACTCGAGCTACCGAGGCCGACCTCTGGAACCTCAGACAAACCACCTTTGAACCGCTGAGAACACACATAAACAAGTTCAAAGAAATTAAGTCTATCTCCAACCTAAACAAAGTTGTCGCCCTTGCGGCACTAAAGAACATGGTCTAGTTTTCTTCTAAATTGAGAGAAGAAATGACGGTTAGAGACCTTGCGACCTTAGACGACGCGTTGCACCGTGCATTTTACTTCGCGACTCATGAAAAAGAGACCGCTGTTCTCTAAGAACAGTACAACGCGAACAAAAATGAGACACTCGAAAAGCCAAACGCCGCAAAAGAACCTACCACTCGGGGACAACACTCCTTCGCTATAGATTCATCCTGAAACAAACAATCGATCTTCGATCCCAGCAAATTCTGTACCATCCATAAATGCAAGAGACACTCGACCGAAGAATGTCGCGCCGTGATCCAAAACAAGGAAGAAAACAAGGAAAACGTAGAGGTCGCAGGAGAGGAAGATACACCTGCAGCTCCCAAGTGTAAAGGAAACTCCAAAAGGAGCAAGGAGGTTGAGCCCGAATCACCAGAGTCGCCACTACCAGCTCCCAAAAAGTGGGTCGACATGATCCTATGGGGATCCGAAGAAGAGACCTCCGCAAAGCAGAATTCAGAAAGAATACAAATTGGCCTCATGATAACGATTCAAGATCCGAAAGAGACCCGCGAGGAACATTCGACCAAGTTCAACAGATCAGTAAGACATCAGTTCAGAAAAAAATACTGAGCAAAAAAGTAACAAAATCAGCAAAACCGATCTCTTAAAAGAAATATAGCCCATGTTTACTGAAACCTAACCCCGATCAGGAAATGGTACTATCCACCTCTTTATTATAGAAAGGGAAAATGGATTGACTTTACCTACGGAGGGTCGAAATTTTGCAACTCAGTTGATTCTATCAAGGCGCACCAACAAAGAGCAGAAAGCAGCACGGGCATACGAAAACCTCTATCAGGTCCCGATCACTCGACAAACCACACGATGACGCCCTTGTCGTACGCTTCGACGTCGAAGGATTCGAACTATCCCGAATCATGATCGACATCAGAAGCTCGACAAACGTCCTCTTGTACGACGCATTCAAAAGGATGGGATTCAGCAAAACCCTCCTTAAGCAAGAGAAGACTCCACTCATTCGCAGGGGAAACCGCCTATTCGCTTGGGTCCATCGAGCTCGCTGTGACAGCAGGAAATGTAAGAAAGATCGTTGAGTTCGTCGTCATAGGCCGACCTACTCCGTTAACGCCATCTTAGGAAGACCTTGGCTATACAACATGAAGGCGGTACCCTCTTTCCAACACCGACCTGAATAGAAACAATAAGAGGAAGCCAGAGGAATTCCATAACCTGCTATCTCGCAAGTTTTGAAGACATCGAACCAAGTCCATAATACCATCCAAACTTACCATACGAACTTGTAACCGTACATAAGTACACGAGCAAATCGACAATGCGACCCTGCCCATAGGGGAAACAATCGAACTACGTTAAGACTTGATCCCTCGACGAGGGTACGTAGGAACTCACACTTCGAGTTCAGTCACTATCCAACACCAATTCTTTGCACAAGGACCGACTATAATAATTTCATCACTCGAGAATCCTTCCTTCAATGTTGATTCAGAATTTGTACATGACTTGTAAAGCAGTTTGCAGAATAAAAGCCTTACGAGAGCAAATAAAATATATATTCTCACCTCAAAACTTTAGACTTAATTTTATGAAGAGACCCTGATCAAGTCTTCCGAAACCATTACGGTCCCGTCAAAGAACTACGCTTCAATTTAGTAATTTTACTACACAATCTATCGATATGGTATCAACCAAAGACGATCTGCGACCCCAATAAAGGAAACGGACACCGAAACAAAGCCGAAACTCGCAAAAGCAATACAAATCAACAAAAACGCGAGCTTCATTATTTAGTTCAAAAAGAAAAGAAAAAACATTACAAAAAAATAAAAAGCAAAGCAGTAGAAACTACTCGTCGACGTCGAACTCGCCATCTTCGAAACGACCTTCTTCACACCTGGAATGAGTACCAGGGTCAGCGTTGCCAGAAGCGATCTAAGAAAATAAATCATCCGGAAAATCTTCAGAAATTTGGGGAAGATCAAACTTCCCAACCGAGAAATCCGACACCGCAGCAGCATCGAGCTCGACCCCCAACTCGACCTATTTAGCACGAAGTCGCGACAACTCGTTAGAACTGATCATTTTGAACAAGAAGATTGGTCATGGCTATGCCTATGACCCATTTGCACCCGTTGAGAAGAAGAAGACAAAAATATTTCTTGATTGGATGAAACGTGATCCGTAAGTTCTAATTTCCTACGGAACCATGTAGTAGTGTACATAAATAAATGATTGCTGATCTACTTTTGTTATTTACATGCACTATAATAAACATATAGCCGACAAACCACGAGTTTGTCCAAACACTGGTATCACTACGTCAGAGAGAACTTAGGATGGTTGAGAGATTATGTAATTTTCTAGACCCTACTCCTCGAGTATTTTCTAATGTCTTCTGGTTAAAAATTATGTTTTCTAGGAAGTCTTTTAACCAGAAGACATTGAAAGACTTAATTATATATATTTTCAATTATAGAAAATTTTCATCTTCTTAAACCGACTAGAACCGACCTAAAGACGATTATATAAAGAAGACTAAAACCCTAAGGCAAGGGATCGATTCTTTAAGACTTAGAGATTAGACTTAGACGGCTAGAGCTAGGGTTTATATCAATATCTTGTAACCCCTTCTTGTTCGATCTAATAAACATCTCTTCGAGTCTATTCTTCTTACTGCCTCTTACTATTACTCATAAACTCTCTCTAAACTACCTCAAATACGTTCAAATCTATACGAACAACCATCTCACTCATCGTTCCGTGGCACTCACAAAGACCCTACACAAAAATCCTCAAACAATTTGGCGTTAGAAGGAGCGGAGTAATCAAAGCTATGTGACGAAAGCGATGAGTGAGTCAGACAACCTACCAGAGGCTACTCTAAGAGAAACCGAACTCCAGAGACAAATAGATGCCATGCAAAGCCACGTAACCGACTTACACAGAACTCGGGAAGCTACCGACGATCCCGCGCTCCCTTCTGAGGTTCAGAGCCTGAAGGAGAAACTAGATAACCACTTAAAGCAATTGAAGCAAAGTTCCGAGAAGCTCACCCAGCCTGAATCTGGAAACCTCGCCCTCCGAGATAAGAATCAAGCCCTCAACACGGCAAGCAATAAGAAACATCGCTTCCGCGCACAAGTACGATCTATGCCTAGTCTAGATACACCTGGAGCTGAAGGAGACACCATCCAAAAACCAGGAGATGATACCGGGCACCGCACGACAGGACCGGAGACGCCCAGGCCCACGTGACGATATCCAGTGACTCCCGAGTCAGATTTGGAGAGGGAGGCCTCTAGAGAGGTAGCCGCAATGAAATCCTCTGTCACTGCTTACCTGGAGCAAGTATTCTCCCGGAAGTTCGACGCCGTGCAATCTATAATGGAGAGACTTCCAGGAGTGGCACCTACAATTCGGAAAAGCAACCACGGTTCCTACGCCGACACCCCCTTCGCAGATGAGACCGCCCTCATCGAGATGCCAAAGAAGTTCTCCTTCCCCAGCATAAA
>JABAYD010007287.1:0-11918 GCA_014822095.1 Diplotaxis tenuifolia | reverse complement strand
CAGTGGTCCGTATAGATACGCAGTTACTACATCCATTAGGCGTAAATCAAAATTCTCTCGTAAGGCCAGACTGATTAAGAATCGGAATGTAGTTGCATCCACCACAGGGAAGTAAGTCTCCTTATAGTATATTTCTGGTCTCTGTGAGAATCCTTGTGCAACTAGCCGTGCTTTATATCTCACAACTTCACCTTTCTCGTTTCTTTTCCTCACAAAGACCCATTTGTATCTCACTGGTTTGACACATGGTGTCAAGATTATAATATTATCTTTATATCTCACATTGTCCTTTTTCTTTTCTTTTCCTCACAAAGACCCATTTGTATCTCACTGGTTTGACACATGGTGTCAAGATTATAATATTAAAAATTCCTCTCTTTCTTAATGATTCTAACTCCACGTTTATAGCTTCTTTCCATTTGATCCATCTTATCGTTGTGTGCAGTCATATATGGACGTGGCTCTGATCGTTGAGTGCACTCATATATGGACGTGGGTTCTTGATCCTCATCTAAATGAATTAGTTCAAGTGCTACCTTGTATGCATATATAGCATTGATGTCGACATCCTTTCGGTTCCATTGTGTTCCAGACATGACATAGTTTATAAAATCTCATTATTGTCCAAACCATGTGTACCATGAATCTCCATTGAGCTCCATTGTTTAGTACATCCGGCCCGGATGGCCTATGAGGCACGACCGGTTCGGTCGACACCGCCGGCTCGCTCTTGGCCAGCTCGTCCATGTCCCGGGTTCCTGCGACCACCAACTTGGTTCCTGCACCTTTCTTGGACTTCCGAGGGATCTTATCGTTTGAACCAGATGGTCTACCACGTTTTAAACGTTGTCTAGACTCTGTAGCAACTTGACCTTGTCCCTCACATCTAATCTTATTGGTGCATTACAAGCCGGTATGTGTGACTTAGTCACTCTGTTCGGGTCAGCAAATGAATCTGGCAACTGATTAGCTAGCTTTTGTAAATGTATAATCTTTTGGACTTCTAAATCACATTCTTTAGTCCGAGGATCATGCCAATTCACTGATGGTCGAGACCATTCTATTTCTTTTATCAACCGGCTATTATCTCCCCCTAAGGTCGGATATGTGGACTCATCAAAGTGTGAGTCTGCGTATCTGGTCTTAAATAGATCACCCGTGGTTGGCTCAAGATACTTAATAATGGTGGGAGAGTCATATCCAACATATATTCCCATCCTCCTTTGAGGTCCCATTTTAGTTCTCTGTGGTGGTGCAATAGGAACATAAACGGCACATCCAAATGTTTTGATATGGGACACGTCTGGCTCATGACCCGTGAGTAATTGGGATGGAGAATATCTATGCTCACTAGATGGCCTGATGCGAATCAGTTCTGATGCATGTAATACGGCATGTCCCCATGCTGATACCGGGAGTTTCGACCTCATGACTAATGGCCTCATGAGTAATGGTCTAGCAATCAACTGTATGCGTTTAATAAAAGATTCAAAAAAGCCGTTTTGTGTATGTACATGTGCCACAGAGTGTTCCACACTTACCCCCATGGACATACAGTAGTCATTAAACGCTTGGGACGTGAACTCACCAGCATTGTCTAGACGTATAGTCTTTAAAGGAAAATCCGGAAAGTGTTCTCTCAGTCTTATAATCTTAGCAAGCAATCGTGCAAATGCCAAATTTCGTGTGGATAGTAGGCAAACATGCGACCATCTGGTCGATGCATCAATCAATACTATATCGAAATGTCTCACAAGGTGGGTTTATTGGTCCACATATATCTCCCTGAATCCTTTCCAGAAAATTTATTATTTCCTTAGTCACTTTGACTGGTGATGGCTGAGTAATGAGTTTTCCTAGTGTACATGCTACACATGTGAGATTATTTGGGAGAACTCCTTTGAATGTGTGCCTTTGAGAATTTATTATCAGTTTACGCATCATACTAGAACCAGAATGGCCAAGCCGGTTATGCTGTAGAGTGAAATTTTCGCAGGCATTAGCCTCGATCATACAGATCTTTGCATAGTATATACCAGTAAATATTGCTGGTATGGTCTCTAGGATCCTCTTATTGCCTTTGGTCATTTTATAAATATTTAGGAACTCATTGTTTCCTATTTCACTTATCTGAAGGTGGAACCCGTTCAATCTTATATCCTTGAAACTAAGTAAGTTCCTTTTAGAACTGGGTGAGTACAAGGCGTGGGACATCTCTAGAGAAGTGCCCTTAGGCATCTGAATGCATGCCAGGCCGTGGCCTTCAATGAGGCTAGCAATACCCGCAATAGTATGTATATTTGCACTTTGCATTGTCAGATTTATGAAGTATCTCTTGTCTCTAAGAATCGTGTGGCTTGACCCACTATCCACCTGAATGCCCATATCATCTTTCATACTATAGTAAGAATTGTAATCTCAGAGACTTATAAATTAAACTTGCATATCATTAAGTTCAAATCAAAACATAACAATAATGAAAAACACAACGCAAGAAATCAAAAATACAAAAAACAAAAATAATATGTCTAGTTTTGAATTAGTCCTTTAGCAAATCTGAAGTTTCATAATCCGTAGGATACTTTGTGTCATGGTCAAAATCCTCATCATCTCCATCATATCCAGAATCTTGAACCAAGTGGGCTTCGAGTTTCTTGCCATTTAGACTCTCTTGGTAGAGGTAAATGATATGTTTGGATGTTCTACAGTTCTTGGCCCAATGATTGGTCACACCACATCTATGATAAACGGATTTGGTCGAGTGGTTTGGTTTGGATATACCACCTTGGCCCTTGCCTCGTCCGCGGCCAAAAACGGAACCACTACCACGGTTATTGTGGTTTCCTTGGCCACGGCCGAACGAGCCATAATTACCTCGACCATTACGTCCCTTGTATCCTCCACGACCCTTGACGTGTGATCTTTCATTATGAACGCAATTGCTTTCTTTGGAGTCCTTCTTTTCCTCTATAGCCTTATTGGCTTCTGGTACTGGAGCTGATCTGGGCGGCCTCATTTCACTGTTCTTCATAAGGAGCTTATTATTTGCCTCGGCCAAGAGTAGGCACGAGATCAGATCAGTGTATGTGATGAAACCTCTCTCTCGGTATTGTTGCTGCAACACCACATTGCTTGTATTAAACTTAGAGAAGGTCTTTTCTAGTAGCATCTTTTTTGATACCACTTCACCACATAGCTCATTATGGAGACAATTTTAAATAATGCAGAGTTGTATTCATCCACGGATTTATAATCCTGGAACCTTAGGTTCTTCCACTCAAACTCAGCCTTTGATAGCAACACTGTTTTCTGGTGACCATATCTCCGATGTAAAGCGGTCCAAAGGTCCAGTGGATCCTCCATGGTAAGGTACTGATCTTTTAGCCCTTCAGCAAGATGATGACGAATGATACTTATAGCTCGGTATCTATTCTTGTCAATCGCTTGTTATCCTCTAGGATAGTATCACCAAGTCCTTTCGACCTTAGGCATATCTTGGTGTCAAGCGCCCACTGGAAATAGTTATCTCGGGAGAGATTAAGGTCTGCATAGTCTAGATTGCATCTTTTCGACATCTGATTCTTTCATGATCAACATAATTTAGGGTTTCAACAATCAACATGAAATCGGATGCAACACTAATTGACCATGGTGTGAGTATTAGGTTAAGAAAAACAATATGGTCATGATGCAAAGGCCACACAGCCGATTTGATATGGTAATGCAAACAAAACATGTTAATCAATCACTCAATAAGCAAAAACGAATTAGGGTTTTAGAAATCTGATTTACAAAAGATCATAAAACCAGTAGGATTAGGTCTTATTAAAGCAATAATCATAAACCAATTTATATTAGGATTTTGACAACCTATCAATTCTAGAAATACGGTTTCAAGCAAAACGAATTGCTCAATCAAATTTATAAACCTCAAAACGATTTTAGAAAAATGGTTCAATCAAATTGGTTACAAGTTTTCAATCCCTTAAGGGTTTAAGGTTTTCAAGGCCTTAGAATGCACAATTCGTGATTAGCTTTCAAACCATACAATCAATCCTAAAACTCAATGTATCAATCGATTTAATTAAAAACAAGAACAATCAAATCGGTTTAGGGTTTTAGGTTTCATCGATTCCAATTAGGGGTTTTAGGTGACCAAACAATAAAACAATCAAGATCGGTTTTAAGGTAATCGATTTCTAGCTAGTATGAACATACATTCATATGGTTTGATTTTATGTGATTTAGGGTGTAGATTTTAGGGGTTTAACAAGAACAAACGGATGCTATAAGAATATCTTTAGGGTTTTACGGTTTGTTCAATAGGTTATAGAGCTAATCGGCATACCTCTTGTTTGTAGGGTTGACCAGACCGTCTAGAGAGGGAATGAGGCATGATCTAGGGATTATGTGCTTGGTCCGTCCAAGAAAAAGAAATCACCGAGGCGGCTGAGTGGCTGGTCGGTCGTCTAGGGGTTCCGCGCGTGCAAAAAGGAAAGAGTAGCCGATGGAGGTTTGAGCTTGGCTGGCGAGGTGCTAAGTTTCTTTTGATCGGATTTTAGGCTCAAGTGTTTAGGGTCTATCGTGCTGATAATGTGTTGTGAATAATTAGAGAGAATGGGGGGGAATTGGTGTGTCTTTATTCATAAACATAAGGTCCCATTATATAGGGATTACAAGACATACTAAAAAGGAAAGTATTCAAAACCTAAACCAACAAGGAATTGAAAATATACTAAAACATGGAAAAGGAATAAAGGCCCTTGGCCGCCTAAGACTAATGTTTCTAGGCCGGATGGGCCTTGATATTGTCTTGTCTTGGTCTTGGTTATGGACCATCCATTTAATGGTTCATAACAATATTTCAATTTTTGATCAGTATATTTTTTTTTTGTCATCAGAAACTTCATTTCAAGATAAAATAGGTCCAGCCATACTAGCTTCTAGATCTAGCGGTTTTGGAACCGTAACGTCAACACACACAAAGTTTAAGTATCGTGATCGGGCCTCCTTCGCAAGAGAGTCCGCACGGTTATTCAAAGAACGAGAAATAAAGCTTATAGAAAAATAAGAAAACGCTGCTCACAAAGATTCAAAAGCATCACGTTCAGGATCCAAGGCTGGCCATTGGTTTGACGATCGGATGATGTGCACCAAATGTTGACAGTCCGAGTCAAAGTTCACCTGGTGGAAACCCAGCTGTAACACCCCCGGACGAGGATGGTCCCGACTAGCATGGAACGTCGCGGAAGCGTCACGATCTGACCAGTACCGCAATCACTCCAACCAAAACTTCAAACAAATTTAAAGTCTCAGCCGGTCTGACCGCCGTACCGTCCCTCTCGACCGTGGCCTAAGGATAGCCAGCCCGTTCCTTGGTCGAGAGTTGTGTCAACCTGGACTAGGTTTATATCATTCAAGATCAACAATATCAATTATAAAACATTCCTTTTTATTAATAATAAGCGGAAACAACATTACAAAGTATTCACAGTTTGTGCACAGCCTAGAGCCAAAAGTACATAATTAAACATACGTCAAAATAATTATGATCCTTGCATATACCACCAAAACTGCACCGGCGTCCTAATGTCCCGCTGCTTCCCGCTAAGGTTCCCGCCTACTGGTTACCTGCATGGAAAGGGGGTATGAGTAATCTAGTATTACTCAGTGAGTTCCGATCCCTCTATACAACAATCCCCCGAAACCATGCTCAAACACACAACAAATAGTCTCAGTAATATATCAATGCATGCATCTACACACTACGGAAGCGATAAGATAAAATATGCCTGGAACTAAATGCAATGACTCAAACTATCGCTAAGGACCAAGACAGCCGTATGCCTTGTCCACACAAATGACTCGTCTAGACTCAATAATAGACTCAACACAAAACAAGCACACTCACTGCACGGATGGAGCAAACACTCAAACACATCCAGGGATTTACGCACATCCCACCGGAAGTCAATCCCCCTCATCAAATGAACACTCCCCCGACCACAAACAAAGTCACATGGTCGGAGAACTTCATACTCCGGGAATTGGCTTCTTCCAATTCACCCGGGCCACATCGTCATGCGGTGCTCGTCCATGGGCGCTACCCACTTCACGGTGACAAGCGGATAAGTGAGGCATTCTGTCTCAAGTCTCAGTTAACCTCCTCGGTATCACTAGACCAACACATAACACACCACCGGAGACTCACCTACCTTGCGATATACCACCGGGGTCTCAACGTCAACTAATCCCTTATCACGTGACACGCACACAAGGATTAGTGACCGGTTGCATGCCCTAAACATAAGCACTATTCTCATCGAATAGGCCACAACACACGAGTCATAGCTTCACCTACATGGTTCCACTAGACCTGACATGCAACCTGAACACACACACACAAGTCGTAGCCACCTACATGGTTAAGCTAGACCACAAGACTCATTTATATGCAACTATAAAAATCGGCATGTGAGAGTCTCACTCAAATCACCATGCGATTCAACACATCATGCAACATATGCATTACTATCAACTTAACATCATACATGTCTAATCAATTCATAACATCTAGATGATCATGCATTCTCTCTAATGCAAACTATATCATATCATGACATCATCTAGATAATCATGCTACATAACATCATCATAATCAATACAAGCATGCAATATCACATCAATATCATCATAATATACATGTATAAACATAATCA
This sequence comes from Diplotaxis tenuifolia, assembly GCA_014822095.1. Classification (NCBI taxonomy): domain Eukaryota; kingdom Viridiplantae; phylum Streptophyta; class Magnoliopsida; order Brassicales; family Brassicaceae; genus Diplotaxis; species Diplotaxis tenuifolia. The sequence continues at coordinate 5,199 of JABAYD010007287.1, read as the reverse complement.
AACCATCGTGCATGGCGTCCACTCATGGTCTCGCCCACATGCACAAAACAGTTAGTTTACCCTTTCTCGGGTTTAGCTTAAAGACCCTCTCGGTCTCAGCCTTTCACCTGCAACAAACCATTAGAATAACACACAATATTCTACGGAACCCACCTATGGTTTGGACTAAGTCGAAAAGACACGACCCGAGCTTTCCCGCTACTCTTCCTAAACGCATAACTTTCTACCTGAAAGTTCTTCCCAAAAACTCACTTTCTCTCACTAGAAACTATCTCTCTCTTTAAGGGAAGTGAGGCCACTGTTCAGGATGATAAAAATGAAGGGAAATGGGTGGGTATTTATAGATGAGGGGTTTGCATGGCTGTGTAAGGTGTCACTCCCACATTCACTTTTGTGTGAAAAATGGACACATATAATCTCCCATGACAAATGGCAAAGATCAACCTCTTATTTTGAAAGGTGCACACCTTCTAGAAGACCCTCCTGAAGGTGCCACACTTCCACCACTTCCAGCCAATCAGAGCTTTACACTTGGTTCCACAAAGAAGACGCCACATAACTTCCATTCGGCCACTCGCAAAACGCCATGTCAAGGCTGACCAAGACACTTTTGCCACATCATCAACTCCCAAAAACAAACTTCAAATGAATGTAATCTCACTAGAAAACAATTCAGAAGCTCTCCAATACCGCTCCGCTGCACAAAATCGCTTATCAGCACCATCGATATCGTTTTACCGTAAAAACGTTGATTTCCGACCAACTCTTGGTTCCTCCTGAACCAACTTGATCTTCTCTCAACCAAATGTACTATCTTGACATCCTTGAGTTGCCTAGACAAAGATCCTCTTAATTTACACTTCTTCAAATTGTCGCCTCGGTCCTTATCGACCTCAAATTTAGATGCATCGCCCAACTATGCAATCTACTCGATCCAAACAAAAACTGCTTCGACCTAACCTCTAGTTTTGATCCTCTTAAGCTAATACAACTCATGATTTCTATATCTGAGTACTTTATTTCTCTCGACCATATTTACTCCTAATCAGGGTTATTACACCGGCCGTTAAGTTCTTCCATAGCCCATAGATGACTCTCCGCTTCTGCATGTAGAGGGGTTGTCGTGTTCCTTCGTTTCTCTTGTCCTCACAGAACCATTGTATCCCCATGAGTAGAATGAAATCCAGTCCCGCTCCATTATCGTCTGCTACCCATGATGCATCAAACTGACATGTCCATCTTCCATTCTCTTCTTGGGCATTCACTTCTCCCTCCATTTCATCATTACTGGTTCTGTTCAAGTTTGCTTCCGGAGAAACTTGAGCTAACGTACATGCTTAGGATTCATGTCCTGCAAGCTGTAGTGCTTCCAACGGCAACGTGTCAATGTTGTTAAAACGTTTGTCGTTTCGTGCTTTCCACAAGTACCAGATCAACCAGAGAATCAACGATACACTCACTGTTTGTGTCCTGCAGTACCTGTAGTAGTATATCAAAATTAACAAATATAGAAGAGCACTGGAAGTAACCCGGAGACGATGGTACTGATGATAGCGCCCAACATTGGACCACCGGAGGACACTCGAAGATGATATGATTTATCGCTTCCTCCTCCGCACCGCATCGTTAACAGGTCGAATCATTCCCATAGTGCCTCTCCTTAAGTTTACTTGATGACGCCACGTAGCCTCATAATGCTTGCAAGAAAAAGTGTTTAATTTTTCTCAGGGCTTTAAGTTTCCGAATCTCTTTTTTCACTGTTACAGCTCCGCTCTGAGATGGCGGTTCCCTGCAATTTCCTCCTTTGTTCAACTGCAGTAGCATAACCAGATTTCACCGTATAACATCCCGATTTGGTGGCTCCAACTATATCCATCTTGCGCGCAGTTTTTTTCTGATTTTTAACGATAAAATTCGGGGTACATCTTCAGCTGCGATAACTTCATGTATGAAACCAACATTCCATTCTTTCTTATCGAAATCTATAAGATGATGAACTCGGAGGTCTTTATCTGCGATCAGTGACCTTGGTTTCGCTGCCCGAGCTGGGTTTGAAGGAATCCATACATCCTCCCAAACCTTTGTTTCGGCTCCTGTTCCAATGGTTCTTGTAATCAAAGTATCGGGTTTGCTGCCATTAAACTGTTCCACCCAAATGATGGGGGATTCGCTTTCCCTGTGAGAAGTGGATTCGGGTGTCTGCAGTACCGTCCTTTTTAACACCCTTGCAAGAAAAGAGTGGATGTTTAAGAAGCCGCCACACCTGTTTCGCTAAGAGCCCCAGATTAAACTCTCTAAAACCTTGGAACCCCAGCCCTCCTTCTACAGGTACGTAAATTTTACCCCATGCCACCCAATGTAGTCCTCGGTTGTTGCCAGTACTCCACTAGAAGCGCGCCAATGCGGCGGAAAGTTTTTGCAAATATCTAGTGGTACCAAGTAACACGACATCACATACGTCGGCATAACTTATGCCATAAGTTTAATTTGTACCTCTTTCCCACTCTTTAGATAGGAGCTTAACTGGCCATAAATTAATTCCCCCGTTCTTCTCTTGTACAAAAGAGAATACTTGTTTCTTTAAACCACAAATCTTTTCTGGCATACCTATATACATTCCCTTTCCACCCTCTTTATTAATACCAAATGATATTTTTCAGATCGGTTTTTGTGGACGCTATGATATTAGAACCGAACATAACTGAAGATTTTGACTTATTCAGTTGTTGTCCTAAGGCTGCCCCATAGACGCCAATGATACGAACCAGTTCCTTGCATTGGGATTCCTCCGTTTTACAAAGGAAAAGGCTATCATCTGCAAAAAGCAGGTGAGATATAGCTGGGCTCTCTCTAGCAATTTTGATGCCTGTAATGGTCTAGTCTCTCTTTGCCTGTCGTATATGTGATATCAAAACATCGGCACACAATATAAATAGAAAGGGAGAGAGGGGGTCGCCTTGGCTAAGCCCCCACGATGGTGTAATGCTTACTCTGCTTCCCCATTAATCAACACATTATATGAAACTGAGTTGATACACTTCATTATTCTCGCCACCCAGAGCTGGTCAAAACCGAATTTCAAGAGTAGAGCTTCCAAAAAGCTCCACTCTACTTGATCATACGCTTTACTCATATCGATTTTTATGGCTAGGAACTTCCTTTTGCAACTTGGGTTTGTCCTGATAGCATGAAACATCTCTTGTGCCACCAGAATATTGTTAGTGATGAGTCTCTCTGCGACAAACGCAGATTGTGTCTCTGATATGATCTTTGGGAGGATGCGTTTCAGTCTTGACGATATGATCTTGGAGATTATATTATATCCTACGTCGCAAAAGCTAATTGGTCGGAATTCAAACATTGACTCTGGCCTGTCCGTCTTTAGTATAAGGCAGATGTTGGTTCTGTTTAATCTCGCGTGGAGCTCACCTGTCACAAAGAAATTTCTGACCATGCTACAAAAATCTTTCCCAACCGAACTCCAGAAACGTTGATAGAACAGGCTAATCATGCCGTCCAGACCCGAAGCTTTTCTGGATTTATGGCAAAGGTCGTTTCTTTAATCTCCTTATCGAGAAGGATGCGTAAGAGATGTTGGTTCATCTCCTCAGTAACAGTCGCGGTAATAAACCGGAGAGCATAATCAATAGTATATGGGCTTGTTGTAATAAAAATCTGCTGGAAATATTCAGAAGCTACCGCCTCCATATCTTCTTCAGTACTTTCTCACTGCTGCATTGAGTTTCGCAGTCGGGTGATTCTATTATGGGCTCAACGTTGCTTCGTTTTCGCGTGAAAATATCTTGTGTTTCGATCCCCTGCTCGTAACCACAAGACCCGACTCTTTGTTTCCAGTAAAGCTCCTCCTCTCTATAAGCTTCACAAAGTTTCCATTTGAGCTCCAGTTATTCTTCGTTCGAGATACTCTCATCATTTTGCGCTTGGTCCAGCTGATGTTTTAAGTTTTCTATAAGCTTTGCACTGTTGGATGGGTTGCTTCTCGTCCATCTCGAGATGGTCTTCCGAGTCCTACTGATTTTATCGAAGAGCTCCAGGTCTGTTTCCATTTGCAGAGCTTCCCATTCACCATTAACGGTATCTACAAAGCCTTATTTACCAAACTAGTTTCTATCGAACCTAAAGTTTTTTCTTCCTCGTATCTATTTAGCTTGGAACCTTGCGAGTATGGGGCGGTGATCCGACACCCATCGCAGTAAATACTCCACATATGTGTGGGAAAAAAATATTATGTCAATCTTCGTCTCCGACTGTCCGGTCCAGCCTGCATTGTACTCATCTTACTCTTGTTCATCCAGCCCATGAGAAGGTATTCCCTTTTGAGGGAAACTCAATCATTCCACAGCCGGAAAACATATTCTTGAACGGTAAAAATGAGGTTTTTGATCTTTTCCTCCCTCCTTTCTTCTCGGCATTACTTGTGATTTCATTAAAACCCCCCAGTAATAACCAAGCTCATGTCCGATTTGCACTCATTCACAGCAGCCGTTCCCAGACGTTCTCTCGGTATTCCACAACCGGATCACCACACATGAAAGATATACACTTTATGTCCTTCAATCTGTGCTTCAATATCAATCATTCGATCATTAGAAAATTTGATATCAACATCAGAAGCATCCATGTAAAACAAAACAAGTCCACCGCCCCTACCAACAGGGTCCACGGTGAACAAATTATCATAACCAAACTCAAATATAAAGTCTTGCATAAAAGAAATTTTTTATTTTTTGTTTCTGAAAGAAAAAGAAAAGTAGGATGAAATCAGCGATGCAACTCCCTTAGGTGTTGCTGAGTCAGGTAGGCTCCTTGATATCACTCAAATTACCATAATGAGTGTTACCTCTCAAATAAGAGGTTCACTTGTAGTACTTAGGGATCGAATCACGAGAAGTTAGGGAACCAATTAAATCTAATATATTGTAAGATTATGTATGAATTTAATAATAAAAGACAGAAATAGAAGATGACAAGTTGGATTAGTCAGAACTGTCACTCTACTAATGAGAGTTTAAGGGTTTTGGAGCTTCAGAGAAAGAGATAGACCTAGGGTTTTTATTCAGGTTAAGAAGATTATAATTATGTGGGTGCAGACAGTTGTTTTAATGATACATTAGAGCTCAACACATTAAGAACAAGTCAATCAGCTTCCGCAATGTTTGGACGAGTCTATTAACTATA
>JABAYD010007257.1:0-50432 GCA_014822095.1 Diplotaxis tenuifolia | reverse complement strand
ACAAACAAGCACATTCATTCATACAAGTATTACGGGATTCAGCCCACGATTTCTTCCCTAAACCTAACATGTTCTTAAAAATCTAGAAGTGAGTTTTACCCCTCATAGTTCCCAAGTACTTGAAATATTTTGTGTATATTAAATATATTTGAATATTTCAGATATTTTTTTGTATTACAATTATTTTTTGAAGTTCGAATATTGATTTCCAGTTATAATTTCAGGCTTCATGTAAAGTTAAAAAAAAAAAGAAGCATTTTGGATATTCAAATAAAATTCTCGGTAATGTTTGGATTTTGGGTCAAATTTCAGGTAAATTTCAGATCTTTTTGAGCATTTGAATATTTTTGGTATATCTCATTTGATGTATTTTTTGAGTTTTCAAATACTTCTAATAGTTTTTGGGTCTTAAACCGAAACGATCCAAATCTGTTATATATTCCAAAGCTAACTATTGTTTACATGTATTTTAATTATTGATTCGAACCCAAAAGAACTTACACGAACCCAAATCAAATAATTTATACGATCCTAAATAAATCGACCGTATTTGACTCTGAAATCCCGAATGCCTAAGCGTATTCTCACTTATTTTGTGTATATTTTATAAAAGTGACATTCTTTGTGTTTGGTAAAACTTAAGATTATTAACAGTGTTTTGGTTATTTTAATAATATAAATTTATAAGATTTTAATAGTTTTAAAACTAATACTGAATATCTATTTCTATTATAAATATTTTCTTATAAAAAATAATTTAACGTAATATCTATAATTTTTTGACAAATGGTTTGCTAAATTTTTTTAATCAAATTTGACTTTGTAAATACTTGAAATTATATAATCTAAAAGAGGTGTTCAAAAAAAATATAATCTAAAAGTATATGGTATAATATGTTATATGATATATAATATTTAGGCTAATCTCAAGTAAATTATACGTTTAGAATATTTAAAAGATCTCAACTTAAAGATCAACTCTTAAGTTAAATAAATTATAAATTTTTGAAATATTTTATGTGATCAAATTGTTTTCCACAAAATACAAAATTTAGAATAGATTTTGGAAAGCTATTTTAAAATAAAATTAAACAATATTACCAGAAAATGACAGTTGCTAAAGACATGATAAAAATGATTTGTGTTTATCATAATAATAGAGGAAATCAGTTCATCCCTATTATTTGAATTATATTGATAAAATAAGAATTTAAATATATAAATGGTTTAATCTGAATTTTAATCTATGTAAATCGAGGAACAATGATTTGTAATCAATTTTTATGTATGTATTGAAGATGATTTTAGATGAAATATACTAATAGGACGAATAATTTCTTTTAATAATAAAAGTATAGTTCTTTTTAATAATAAAAGTATATAGAATGTTTGGTCCTCTCAGCATTTAGATGAAACAAACAAGAAATATTTTTTAATGTAAAATATATTTATAACGATATGTAAATGATGTTGACTAACGTTCGTGTTGTTAAATGAGTGTGCATATTTTGATATGGTTTAGAAACAATTTGAATCTAATGTATATTTTTATAGTACGATGAAGAAGGCCTTAGGTATATTTCGTAATGAACAAATGTCATCAGTAATATATGAACGTAATTTGGGTGAATATTTATTTATTTTCTATAATAAATAGGGATAGATCAACTATTAAAAAAGAAAAATGTCCAAACAATTTTTATAAAAAAATGTTTTAGGATTCGTTCTCTTTTAATAGTATATATATAGATATATATATAAACTACTCTTTATATTATCTAGTTTACATTTAGCTACACAACTATATAACACTGGATTTTACTTATACACCATATAACTATTCTATATAATTTCCAGTAACCAATATACTTACATAGTTTAATTAGTGGTATAATCTTTGGTTGTGTTAAAAAAAAGGTATAATCTTTGATATTTGAATGTTGGACTTTATTATTTTGTTTAAATTTAACAGTTTATTTTTCAGTATTATAGATATAATCAAATTAATTTTTTTCATTTTTTTTTGTTGACAACTTATTATATGTTATCTTATTTATTTAAAAATTAATAAACCAGTATTTTATATATTTTCGTAAATTGTATTTCAAACCATATAAGATATATAGATTCTATAAAAAAAAAGATGAGCAAATTTTTGGAACTTAAAAACTGAACTAATAGTATTCAAATCAATTAAGCCATAATAGATATAGTTTCAATATAATATCTAATTTTCGTGAGAAAGAAAAGAAAAGTCGAGCTAGATCAAACTCCCCTATCCTACTATAATTAGGCCCTATTGTTTTCTAATATCTTCACATCTCCACGTCATCGAGAGCTGGTAAAGGGAACCTGAGAAGAGCTGCAATTCCAGTATGCATTGCCAATTGCTCACCTGAAACATGCATCGAAGAAAATATAAAAGCCTCTCCTCCTAATGCTTTCACCGACTCCACAAAATCCACATACTTCTTCCTTTTTTTCACGTCAGAATTCTTGAACAGCTCATCTGTAATGAGAAGTGTTTGGATTGCCTTTTGTTCATGAGCAAACTCCACATGCTTGGGTCCGTAGCATGCTCGATATGGATCCTTCTCGAACATGGTGAAGAAATCGCTGAGAGCTTTCACCTCTTTTGATGCTTTTGTATCTTGGATCATCTTCATCACTTTGGGGTCACCCAGAACCTCTCCAAGGCTATGTCTATATCCGGAGTTTGCGTGCACCAGAAGTATACGTGATTTGTTCTCGGTAATAGGTCTTACCTGTCTTCTCTCTGCGTCCAACAACAAGTGGCGATGAAACTGATCCTTTGTAAAGCCAGGACTTGCGATCACTACACACCGTACGACACTGAAGTCAACGTGTTTCACAAAGGCACGCACAACGTTCTCAAAGAATTTCTTCAACGCAAGCTCGTAACCAGCATGCTTACGATTAGGAATCGATGTTTCTATTGGTGCACCGACACTTTTGCCGACAAGGAAGAACTGTGCATGTCCTTCTTGCATTAGAACTACAGCTAAATCAGCACTGGAGTTGTGATGTTTTGCCTGGTCGAGTGTTTCAATAGCCAACAAGTCCCATATTTGTTTTCTCAATAGAAAACGTCGTTTCAGCACGAGCTCCAAAGTATGGTATGCACCAAGCGGTACGTACTCGTTCTCAAGGATATTCATCCCACGTATGCGCAAAATAGCACCCTCTTTGTCATAGTCTACCTCCTCAACTTGTACTTCTAGTTTCAGTGTTAGACGTTCAGACACTAGATCAACTTCACCGTCGTCATCAAGTTCAGCGTCTAAACGTTTTTTAGAGCCTCCACGTTTTTTAACGCCTACAAGTTTAGAGTCAACACGTTCATCAGAGTCTTCACGTTTAGAATCAACACGTTCAGAGCCTACACGTTTAGAATTTCCTTTCGCTTTCAGAACCTTTCTCGATGTGACAGCCATAACACTATCGCCAGGGCCAATTAAGTTATAAATAAACCAGAGATCATCCGAGTCCTCTGCCATCAGTTTAACGCTTCCTGGCCCATCACGAACAAAATCCCTGCGAAGGATTCTCATGTTTCAAGCTTTCTTTTAAGAGAAAAACAAGGAGACTCGAGAGAAACTTTTACGTAGGTGTTTTATAAAAAAAAAAAAAACTTTTACGTAAGTTTTCGTTGTTGTAAAAGCAAATTAATCTCTTTATATAGAGATAATTCTTTAGGTTTTTATTTTTCCTGCTCGTGCTCAGTTTTGGTGTTTTCCTTCTCCTACTTAATTTGGTCAAAAAGAAAAAGGAAATTCCCATATCACTTTTTGTTTTGTTTTCATCGGATAAATATTTCAATTCTTTTTTCTTTTCTCGAATAAAAATATATAAAATATTAAGGGGTTCATAATAACCATAATCCCATTTATTCACCTTTCTCATATGGCTCTTGTGCAGCTCCTAGCTGATTTTTTTTTTGTTAAATTAAAAAAAAAAAAGCTCTTTTTATCATAGACAAAAAACTCTTTGTATATGAGCGTTACAGAACAGTCATTAAACTGGTGCTTACCATTTCTTATCCTGTAGGACCGCGCCAACCTCGAACGTATGTACCTCCCTCACTACAACAACTTTCCCAACACTAAGTATTAGAGAAAACGAAGAAGATGAGATTGAGAAGAAAAATGTTTTGTTATTCTGTTACAGAGTTCGTTTCTCCGTTTATATACAAACAAGAACTGGTTAATTACACGGTTAACACTAAACCATACTAAACCAATCTATCAATTTTATCAATTCTGATATCCTTCCTCAAGATGGCATGTGTACCGAAGAAAATGTCATATTGTTCATGAGAGTATGAAAGAGAGCTCGATATAGTGGTTTAGTAAAGATTCAGTCAGCTAATTATCAATCCTAACATGAAGTGTCTTAATCAAACCTTTCAAACTTTCTCCCGAACAATGTGACAATCAGTTTCTAAACATTTGATGCATTCGCGGAACACTGCATTGGCAATATGAATGGCCGCAGTAAAATCACAAAAGAAAATCACATGTTGATGTTGCGGAACTGTAAATTCTGATAAAAGATTAACAGTCCAAATGATTTCTCTAATACAAAGTCAGATTAATTATGCTAGAACGGAAACAATCTTAAGTGGGCAATGGTATGGTGATTGTATCTATCACAATGTATAGAACATGGAAGAATGCACATTTAGTGTTAGAAAAATAGAATGGAGTTCTGGTTGTAAACCAGAATATGCAAAAAAGTAGTTTGGATTAAGCATGAGAAACAACTACATAGAAATTGGCTCTTAGAAGAAATAGAACAAGAAGATACCTTTAGTGGTAAAGATACCAAAAAAACAAGAAAGAATGTTAGGGCACCATTAATGATAAGGTAACAAGTAGGGCACTATTTATTCTGTAAACAATTTAGTTATTTAATTATTTAAAAATAAACATAAATAAAAGCAACATGTAATTCTCGTGTTCGGTTTTTTTTTTCACTTATTTCTCTTTTTTTACTTTTTAATCGTTCAATAGTTTTTAATTAGTTAGAGTACTTGCAATGAGGTAGTTGAATTTATAATTCAACAGTTGAATGGAGAATACGTGGACCCCCAATGACACATGGCAGTAACTAAGTAGAGAGAGAGTGAGCAAGTGAAACTCACAGTCTGATTTTCGAAAACAAAAACTCATTTATCTCTAAGAATATGTTATTATATTCTCACTGGTTGGCAAAACTTTTGAGATTCTTATCCCTTCAAATTATTGAAACACAATGATTTGGTAGTAAAATTCTTATTTATAAAATAAAAATTATATCAAAATTTATGATATTTTTTGTAATGTATAAATAGAGACTAGTCTCATTTCATTTGGATACATAAAAAACGTCAATTTTCACTATAATTTAGCTTTCAATAAAAAACTATGTATTTAAACTTCATTTTTATTGTTAATGGATCACAATAATAATCCATTAGACACTCAAAATTGGTCTAATTTTCCTTTTAACTATTCAAATCCCAACAACTATCATTTATAAGTTATAAGAGGTTTATAAATTACTTATAAAGGTTTATAAAATGATTTATGAATGTTTAGCTATTGTGGGTGAATCTAATCTTATCTATTAATTTTGTCATTTTAATATTGATTTGAAGTCCAAAATTTTCAACCACTCAACTTTTTTTATAAATAGACTCTTTAATTTAATAATGCGTGTTTGTTTTTTTCTACTTGAATAATATATATTTGTCTTGTTTTACTTTAATAATATATATATGACTCATTCTACTTTAATAATTTTGTTTGTATGCAATCCGTGATTTTTTTCTTTTGTGGGAGAATCTTATCTTATCTATTAATTTTATCATTTTAATATTGATTTGAAGACAAAAAATTTCAACCACTCAATTTTTTTTATATAAATAGAGACTCTTTACTTCATAAATGTACCAACAACACAAATAATATCAATGGATCCTTCAGAATTTCCTTTTGATATTGAATCTTACTAAAAAACAGTCTGAAATTGAAGAAAGATATATCCTTAATTTCTTTAGAAAGGGTCTAAAAAAATTGCTGAAGACCAAACACCTCGTAGCAAGAGGAATTACTTCAAAAGGGATCATTACTTTGCAAATCAACCAACATATGATGATGCAATATTTCGTCGGCGATTCAGGATGAGAAAATATGTTTTTCTTCGGATCGTTGAAGCCTATCAAGCAGTGACAACTATTTCACCCATCAAGTTAATGCAGCCAATAAAAAAGGTATATCGTCATTGGCAAAATGTACCACTGCCATGCAAATGCTCACATATGGTGTTAAAGCTGATGCAATCGACGAATATATCAAAATAGGAAGTACTACAGCATTGGAGTGCTTGCGTTGATTCTGTAAAAGAATCATGCAACTGTATGAGCAAGAGTATCTTAGAGCTCGAACTCAAGAGGACCTGCACGTTAGTGAAATGCGGGGTTTCCATGGATGATCGGGAGTATTGATTGCATGCATTGGGAGTGGAAAAATTGTTCGATGGCGTGGGAAGGTCAATTTACTAGAGGAAATAAGGGAACCATCACTTTTATACTTGAAGCAGTTGCTTCTCATGATCTATGGATTTGGCATGCATTTTTTGGAAGTCTAGGAACATTAAACGACATAAATATTCTAGATCGTTCTCTGATGTTTGATGATGTTGAACAAGGAAATAATCCAAGAGTTATTTTTTTGTGAATCAACATCCGTATGACATGGCCTACTATCTAGCTTATGATATCTATCTTTCTTATCCAATCTTCGTTAAATCAATCCGACATCCGTAAAGTGAAGAAGTAAAGTTATTTGCAAAATATCAAGAAGGATGTCGGAAGGATCGAACATGCATTTAGAGTATTACATGCTCAATTCAAAATTATCGTGAACCAGCTCGCTTATGGAATATATCCGATTTGGCTATCATCATGCGGTCATGTATCATATTGCATAATATGATTGTTGAAGATGAACGAGATTCATATGGTCAACATTGGACCGATTATGATAAACCTAAGGTAAGTGGTTCTAGTACACCACATTCATTTCAACTGAGGTGTTACCGGTTTTTGCAAATCATGTGCGTGCTAAATCTGAATTACGTGATTCCAATGTTCATCACGAATTGCAAGCATATCTAGTCAAATACATATGGGTGAAATTTGGAATGTTCCAAAACTAAATCAACTTTAAGTTGTGTTTGATTTAAGAGTTTATTGTTTTTGAATTGAATCTATTGTATCAATTCAGTTATGTGTTTTTATTTGTTGTTTGTGTATTATATCGTGTATATTTGAAATTTTGTAATTTTAATTGTTTTAATAAAATTAATATTGTATTTCTAAAATAATTAAGAAGATAAATAAAAAATTATTAAAATATAGTATTTTTATTATTTACGTTAATTACACTCAAAATTATTATTTACGTAGCTATTAAAAATATAAAAGATAACAACAATGATTTAAAATGGTGGGGGTGTTGAATTTTATTAAATAAAACTATTGTAAAGGTTAAAAATGAAGTGAGTGTTGAATAGTTTGGTGGAGGAGAGAGAAAATGATGTGGAATGTTAAAAGGAGAAAAGTGTAATGTTGAATAAATCAACCATTGTAGATAGTCTTAGACTAGTTACAATGGAGTGTTGCGTTAATAATTTCAACATCTGACCCTATGCAATAGAACGTTTAATGATGAGTTGAAAATGAGCTATCGTTGAACGTGTTAAAAATATTAAACTAGTTAAAATTTGGTGAAAATGAGAGAGAAGTTCAACATGGCTTATTTTATTGGCTAGTAGGAAAGACACGAAGATGGTAGCTTTTTGGAAGTGTTGACACTAAACCATACTAATCCAATATATACAATTTATCAACTCTAATACCATTCCTCAAGATGGCATGTATATCGAAGAGAATGCCACATTGTTCTTGAAAGTATGAAAGAGAGCGGGAAATAGTGGTTTAGTAAAAATTTCGGCCAGCTGATTATCAGTCCTAACATAAAGTGTCTTGATCAAACCTTTCAAGATCTTTTCCCGAACAATGTGACAATCAATTTCTAAAAATTTGATGCGTTCATGAAACACTACATTATTGGCAATATGAATGGCCGCTGTAAAATCACAAATGAACGCAAGATGTTGATGTTGTGGAGCTGTAAATTGCCGCACAAGATTAATGATCCAAATGATTTCTCTAACACAAAGTCAGATTAATCATGCTAGAACGGAAATCATCATCATCATCATCATCTTTATTTATTATTGTCAGATGTTGTGTTCTTTTTTAATAATGTTTGTTATCCGAATCTTTTTAGGGCTTCTGTTAAATGGTGGTCACAAAAATTTCATCGGCATTAAGACATCAAAGTACTTCCATTACGCGAATCCAAAGCAATTGTGAATTTCGTGTGTTTCACTTATTTTGCATGTTTATGTCATGGAGCATGTCCCTCTTCACTTTGGACTCCTATTTTTCATGTACATGAAATCCTCTTGATGTTAAGAGAAACTAATTATTTTGTTTTAAAAAATAACACAAACAATCATATCCGCATACATGGGCTTGGCTGCAAGGCAGCACCTGTCCAGTCAACATGTGCGGAGAGCTCTCCAGTGGTACACCTGGTTCCAACAGTAGGGAGTGCACTCAAGAACGCAAGGAATAGTTACTTAAGCTCTCCACATCAAGACCCTCCTATTTTCCCAAAGATTCGTTGATGTTTCTCTTTTTAAAAACAAATCAGACTCTTTTGTGTTTACTCTCCCATGTTAGCGTTTTAATTAATAAATAAAAAAATAATACTAAATGGCGTATGCATGTTGGTTGAAATATTTCAAAGTTCGATGCTATACAAATAATTAAATTAGTTAGGTGGTTAGAGAAATGAAATCAACAACGTCCTTATATTGTATACTCATCCAACGTTACACCGATTTATTAAAAACCAGTTAGCATAAATAACTAACAACTACTAAAAGTGTTTGCTACGTCTCCACACAGCTATTGACTCCGGTACGATGACCTTATGAAACCATGTCTTACTAGCGACAACATCAATGCCCATAAAAACAACACTGATTTTCGGCTGCCCCATCTCTTCATAGCAGAAGATTTGTATTACAATGCTATTTACTTATACGGTATATTAATGTTATGCAGACGAGAGATGAAGATTGGTAAAAATAAATATTTGATACCTTTGGATGGAAAATAAACAAAATCTGCGAGGATAATTGCTGAAACGCATAAAAAAAAACCATGGTAACCTTACATTTCCTGCTGCAACAAATAACTCATTAGCAGATTTAATGACTTCAATCTGATGTATTCAAAGCATGCATTAATGGAACCAGGAACACACATTCACATTTCTCTTTCTAATATTTTTTATGTATGTTTCTTCTAGAAATCATAATGTACAATAATATTTTACAGTAAAATGAATACTGAAAAAAAATAAAACACTTACATTTCCTTCAACAAGGTGGGGAACAAGAGCTTGCAAGTCAGTATATTTGCCTTTTCAAAGTGTAAGAATCCTCAAATAAGAGCATGTAAATCTTATACGTATAATGTCTCCAAAAACAAAACCAAAAACCAAAAACATCTAAATTTGGAGTACATATATTATTATTAAATTTGGATTACATATAGTATTATATTCTATGAAAATATTTTAATCTCCACCCATAATATTCTTGAAACTTTATATTATGATTGTGGCATTAATCGATGCGTGCACGAAAAATGGTGTGTATACAACAAAACTATTGAAAAATAGAAAAAAAACATGTTTCTATGAAAAAAACATGTTTCTATCCAGAAATGTGTCACCAAGAATAATTATAATTGTACCATTTCATTCGGAAATTTAAAAATCGATTTAAAAGTTCAAATATCACTTAGAAATTAATCTCCATAAAAAATTTCACCTTGATAGCTTACATTCATATACTAAACTATTTTTTTATTCATCACTTTTACATACTTAATTTATATATTATAGTATTGTAGCAGTTTCTACTGATATATTTTAAAAGTAATAGAGACACCAACTCTAAAAACATAGATCCAATATCTTAATTACGAATACGTAAAAAAATAATTATACATAAATAAAATAAAGATAGAAATGATCGTTGACAAAATAATAAGAAAATATAAGTGATCTAAATAT
Organism: Diplotaxis tenuifolia; assembly: GCA_014822095.1. Classification (NCBI taxonomy): domain Eukaryota; kingdom Viridiplantae; phylum Streptophyta; class Magnoliopsida; order Brassicales; family Brassicaceae; genus Diplotaxis; species Diplotaxis tenuifolia. Next base: position 40,212 of record JABAYD010007257.1, on the reverse strand, counting down.
GATGATTACATAAGGCTAACACAATATCAAAATATAGTAAACACACACACATATATATATATATATATATATATATATATATATATATATATATATTTCCAAAAATTAATACATGAGAAAAGTTTCATAAATTCAAAATTTAGAATATAAGATAATAAAATAGAACAATAAAAGTTTATCAAAATCATATTACTTTAAATAGGTGAGAAATTTAATCAATAAATATTAATATAAAGAGTGTATATCATATAAGTTAAAAATAAAAATGTATAGATTTAAAAGGACATTTCATAAGAAAATGAGAAAAATCTATTTACAACATTGATTTTTCAATTTCATCAAATTTAAGCCAATGGAAATATAAAGGAGTATAATTTAAGTTTCCCCTTTTTTTCATCATATTAAAATTTAGATAAATTTAAAAATATGGTTGTAAACCATAATAAAAATAATATATAATCAAGCTAAGTATTTTAAAAAATAATTCAAGAAACAAATAACTATACAGAAATCATAAAATTACAATATAGTGAGATACATAATATAACAAAATATATAATATAAAAATACATGATAAAAAGATATAAATTAATAGAAATAGTAATAAACAATTATAAGAAACCCAATTAGGAGAATACATTAACTTTATCATGTCAAAAAAAAAAAGAGTCTATTTTTTTCTCTTTTTAATCAATGAACTTAAGTTAAGGAAAGCTATTGAGATACTGAGACAAACACAACAAATAATTTACACATTATCGAAACAAATGATAAAAAAAAACATAAGAACAAAAATAAAAATGAAAAAATAAAAAAATTTAAATGATATAAACAAGAGACTGTTTTTATATATTAATAACTATATTAACATTGTTGTGAAAATATTATTAAATTTAATACTATTTTACTTAAAATGAATTAAAAAATTAAAGAAAATTTATATTATTAATTTTAAATATTCGCCAAAATATATATATATATATATATATATATATTTAATTTGCAAACAATTTAATTATTTTAAAAATTTTAAATAAAAGCAACATGTAATACTCTTATTCGGTTGTTTTACTTCTTTCTCTTTCTTACTTTTTAATCTTTCAATAGTTTTTAATTTGTTAGACTACTTGCAATGAGGTACTTGAATTTATAATTCAACAGCTGAAAACATGCAATGAGCGTGTTGAAAGAAAAAGTGGATCCCCAATGACATGTGGTACCAACTGAATGGAGAGAGAGTGAGCAAGTAAAACTCACGGCCTGATTTTCGAAAACAAAAACTCATTTATCTTTTAAAATATGTTGTTATATTCTCACTGGTTAGCAATACCATTTTTGGGATTCTTATTCATTCAAATTATTGAAAATAAATTATTTTGTAGTACATTTTAAAAAATAAAATAAAATTTATATCAAAATTTATGATTTTTTATGATGTATAAATAGAGACTAGTCTCATTTCATTTTGATACATAAAAAGTCAATTTTCACTATAATTTAGCTTTCAACCAAAAAATTTGTGTTTGATCTTTTTTTTTGTTAATGGATCACAATAATAATCTCTTTTACACTCAAAATTCGTCTAAATTTCCTTTTAACTATCCAAATCGCAACAAGGATCATTTTCAAAACCAATCTTTAAATACACCCCCAAAATATACCAAACTATGGTTTTGCACCAATTTTTTTATGCCTTCATCTATTCCAAACTATCCTCCATATTATGGATCGATGATGCCAAACGTATCTCAAAGACCTTCTCTTTCTTCTACTTCAATGGGTAATGAAATTGTTTCCAATACTGGAGCAACAAAATTTCCCGGATTGTCTACACAAATTGGTCTTGGTGACATAAGGCGACAATGAAGTCACTCTAAACAAAAATATAGAGGATTAAACTCATGCTCGCCGGAAAAGTCCAAAATGGACCACTGATCAAAATTTGATGCTACTAGTGAGTGGATTAAATTTGGAATAAATAGTATTGTTGGAAGAAACCAGAAAAGTGAAGCATTCTCGGGTAAAATTGATGAGTATTGTAGTGAGCATTGTTCATTTAATCCTCCGTGAGATGGAGCTTCGTGCAGAAACCATTACAACTATATGAACAAAATTTTAAGCAAATGGGTTGCCGCATACGATAATGCTAAGGGCATGCTGCAGAGCGGGTGGTCGGAGAATGATGTTTTAGTATCAGAATGGCTTGTTGTTTGTGATCAACCACGTTATGGTAGTCAGGTAGGGGAAAATAGTGGCTCAAGTAGTAGATCGAAGTGATCTCGCGAGAATAATGCAAGTGACTCTAACTATGTCGGGTATAATGTTCGTCCAATGAGGAGAGACCAAGCAAAAAAAAAGGTAAAAAGAAAAACGTCGGTGTCAATTTGGAGATGGTCAACGAAGAGTGGAATGAATTCAAACAATTCAAAGAACAAAAATTGGAGCGATTGGACAAAATAGCCAAGAGACAAGAGGAAGCAAACCAGTTGATGAAAGAAAAGACTCAACCTAAGAAGATGAAGATGTTTATGAAACTTAGTGAAAAAAGCATCTTGATGACAAGAACAAACAGCTGTTGGGGAAGTTGAGCCACGATCTATTTGGAAATTAGTTAATGTCAAGTTTCTATGTGTCTAAGTCTTTTTGATTTGATAATTTGTATTTTTCTACTTTAATTATGTGTGTTTATTTTTCTACTTTAATAATGTGTAAATATTTTTTCACTTGAATAATATGTGTTTGTTTTGTTCTATTCTAATAATGTGTATGTCTCTTTCTACTTGAATAATTTGTTTGTATGCAATCCGTGACTTTCTGCTTTTGTGGAAGAATCTAATATTATCTATTGATTATGTCATTTAATATTAGTTTGAAGTCCAAAAATTTCAGCCATTCAATTTTTTTTTTACAACCAGGGACTCTTTACTTCATAAATGTACCCACTCAATTTTAATATTGGATTTGGCATGCATTTTTTGGGTGTCCTGAAACATTAAACGACATAAACGTTCTAGATCATTCTACAGTGTTTGATGGTGTTGAACAAGAAAATACTTCAAGAGTTAATTTTTTCGTGAATCAACATCCGTATGACATGGACTACTATCTAGCGGATGGTATCTATCATTCTTATCTAACTTTCGTCAAATCAATCCGACTTCCTCAAAGTGAGCCAGACAAGTTGTTTGCAAAATATCAAGAAAGATGTCGGAAGGACATCGAACGTGCATTTGGAGTATTACAAGCTCGATTCAAAATCATTTGTGAACCAGCTCGATTGTGGAATATATCCGATTTGGATATCATCATGCGATCATGTATCATATTGCATAATATGATTGTTGAAGATGAACGAGATTCATATGCTCAACATTGGACCAATTATGATCAATCTGAGGCAAGTGGTTTTAGTACACCACATCCATTTTTGACTGAGGTGTTACTTGTTTTTGCAAATTATGTGCGTGCTAGATCTGAATTACGTGATTCAAATGTTCATCACGAATGGCAAGCAGATTTAGTCAAACATATATGTGCAAAATTCATAATTTTTCAAATTAAATTGATTTTGAGTTGTGTGATTTAAGAGTTTAGTTTTTTAAATTAAGTCTATTGTACCAATTAAGTTATGTGTGTTTTTTGTTGTTTGTGTATTATATCGTGTATATTTGACATTTTGAAATTTTATGTGTTTTAATAAAAATAATATTTTATGTTTTTTAATAGTTAAGAATATAAAGATAAATTATAGAAATATAGTGTAAAATCAGAACTGAAACAAAGATACTTTTCGTGGACGGCATTGCGACGGAGACTCTAACCTAGATTTCTCGATGAGGTTTCGTCGATGGGATCCAGGATTATTCGGTGAATCTGGGATTGGAGGGGATCAGATTCTGGCGGAGGCGATCTCTAAGATTGGATTTGGTCGATTTGGGCAAGGATTATGGGTTGTGGAGATTTAATGCGGATCTTTTGGATTATGGGTTTACTTGGGCAGTGGCCCTTCACGATTATGGAGATATCAGATTTTGTCACAGGATTCTCGAGGTACGAGTTTCCGTTTTTCTCGAAGACAATTTCTTCGAGTTATGTGGAAGATCGACGAAGTTATTACTCACTTGGAAATAGGGGAGATTTGGTTTACCTATCAGGAGAGGGTTATGGGAAGTTCCGATTTGATTTTCATTGTGAATCAAAAGGTTAATGGGAGATACGGTATTGATGAGAGAGATCTGGGGCGTGAGGAAGAGGAGGCTGGACCTCAGTATAAAAGCACAAGTGGAAGGCTGTTTGTTTGTACCATACCAGAACGTTTTATTTCATCTCTTTCCAATGTGTTTCTGTGTTTTTTTGTCACGAGAGTTATGGCTCAAAGTTCCTTGCTTGGGAAGCCAGAAGTGTCGAAAGGAGAGGAGGGGAAGAGGAAGAGGCTGAAGATATATGTTCCTCACTTTGATAACACGGCTCTGATTAAAAGTTACTCCAAGACGTTGGTGGGTAGATGCATGAATCCAGTAGAGCAGAAGGTGGATTCGCTAATTGTGATGCTGCCCAAGTTCTGGAAGATGGAAGACAGGGTGGTTGGAACAGACTTGGGATTGGGCAAGTTTCAATTTCATTTGGATGATGAAGCTGATTTGGTGGCGGTTTTGGAGATGCAACCCTTTCATTTTGATTACTGAATGCTCTCCCTAGCCCGGTGGAAGCCAAGAATGTTGAGCTGCTACCCTCATGAGATACCATTTTGGATCAAGGTAGTTGGTCTCCCAACTGATTACTGGTCGGTGGAGGTATTACAGAGTATCGGAGATGCCATTGGAGAAACTACAGATGTGGACTTGGATTACGGGAAAATCAGGGTGGTGACTGATAGTAGGCAAGAGTTGTGTTTTGATACTACGGTTGACCTCAGAGGGGGCGAGTTTTATGATGATTGGGAGGCTCAGGTATCGTTGCAGTTTGAGAAACTGTTTGGGTACTGTGATGATTGTCTGAGTCTTTGTCACAACAAGAAGCAATGTCCGTTGCGTGAGGGATCTCCGGTAAGGAAGGGAGAGACTAGAAGGGCTCCGGAGGATCGCGTGGAGGATAGAGCTCGAAGTTACAAGGGTGTGGTTCTTCATGGAGAGACCCGTCACCAACCCAAGAATAAAGAGCATCACGGTTACGTAGGGAAAGGAAAAGGTAAGATGTATGAGGAAGAGGGTTTGCAATGGACTCAAGTCCCAGAACGGAGTGGTAAGAGATCTCATATGTATCACAACAGGAATCAAGCAGAGGAAGAGGCATCAGGGAATGGTAACTTGCGCCGAGAGAAAGAAATACCTCATAGGCATGAAGGAAGGAGTGGGGAGTACAGAGGAGAAACCAGAGTTAGGAGTCCATTGAGAACTATGAGGAAGGATCATAGGGAGGAAGGTGAGATACGAGACACTGTGTGGAAGAAGAGAGATGAGCAGGAGCAGGGGAATATATCCAAGGTGGAGGAAGACAAACTTGAGGTTGCGGTAAAGGAGGTTACAGAAGAGGCAGGCTTGGTGTCTGTAACCGAGAGCAAGGAGAGCATAGATGATCAGGTTATGCAACAGGAGGATGAAGGCTTTATTGGGGAGGAGGATCTTCATAGCCTAACGGATGAAGAAGGTCAAGAAGGAGGGCAGGAGACGAATGGAGATGAAGCTATGGGTGATCAAGCGGAAGTAATCCAGGACGAGTCTGAGCTCAATGGTAAGGAGGCTTTTAAAAGTGTAGGGACACGCAAACAGCTTTTTGTGAGCACAGTGGGTGGGAATCCAACGAATAAGTTTGCCCAAGTCCTCCTCTCGCCTCGTAAGCGAGGTGCTGGTAAGCAGGCTGTCCGCAAAGGAGGAGGTGCTAAGCAAGCAGATGATAAGGGTCCGTCAAACCCTAAACCGGCTTCTAAGAACTGATTTTTTCTATGAAGTATGGTCAAGCAAAGATACAGTGTGGGGTGGGTGTTGTTTTGGGAGTTTTTTATTTTTCTATCGTTATGGTTTCAGTACGGGGTTGGGGTAGCTCTATTGTTTTTCATTGTCTGGTTTTTATGGTTCAGTTATTGAGTTGTTTCGTATTCATCATGATGGGCTGGAATAAAATTGGTATTAAGGTGTTACGAATGGTCTCTGTTGAATTGTTCTGTTTATCCTTATTTTTGCTTTGGTGGTTCTCTGTAATTTACATGTCTATAGCAGAGGAGAAGTATCAGGGGATGGAGAGAAACAAAGACTTGGTTTTCAGGGGTTGGTTGGTTTTACCTTTTTTATGGGAGCTCTCTGGTGGACCTGGTCTCATTAAACCAGTCCCATCCAACAGAGGAAGCTATGGGGAGTATATGGTGGAGGTTACTAAGACAAAAGACATTCCGGATGCAGGCTGTATTATATTATCTTATTGGTCAAGACTTATGGTTAACGTTACACCTGAGTTTTGAGCTTAAAAAGAATGACTTTATCCTGCGTTTTCTAACTATTTTTGGATTCTTTACTGGAGTTTTGGTCGGTTATGGTTACCATATCGAGTCCTTCTGGTCTTTTTCTATTTAGCTTGGCCGCTTGTTACAGGCTTTGTGACTATAGTAGATGCAGGGTATCGAGGTATGAAGGAAGAAGAGTGGTTGGTGCTAACGAGAGGGTGGTTATTTTATTTTGGTGGGAAGCTGCAGGGGGAACTGGTTGTGGTACACCAGTTTAACTATTCAAAGGGTGTGCTCAGGAGGATATGTTTGCGGTTTCGATGGAGGCAGGCTACACGATCTTATCATGTTGGTTAAGGGGTCAGTTCTTTGCTATCGGGGTGTTTTGGGATTACAACGGATAGATCTGTTTTCCATAGTGTATTTGTAATGGATGTCCCTTTCGAAGATTTGCATTGTTATGTTTCTTGTATTGAGTTCTTCATAAGGAATGAGGGTGGATATATATTGTATACTTCTGGTATTGAGCTCATAGGATGTTGATATTTCCTTCTGAGACAGGAACGATTGAGTTTTGTTATGCTATCAAAGTCTTGTTACTGGGAATGTTTCCGATGAAGAGTCGGTACAGAGGAAATGGAACATTTATCTTTAATTTTATTTTGTATCAAACCGGATCTCCTTAAATCTGGTTGCTTAGCTCGTTGGAGCATATTATTTTTTTTATGAGATTATTAAGTTGGAATTGTAGGCGAATGGGAAGCAAATGGACTATTAGCTTTCTCAGAGAAATATGGTATAAAAATAAACCGGATTTTTTTATTTTTGGCGGAAACAAAACAACAATCTCCGTATGTCCAAGACTTTCAAGCACATCTAGGTTATGATCATCTGGTTACGGTTGACCCAATTGGGAGGAGTGGTGGATTAGCTTTGTTTTATAACAAGGATTACCAGATCCAAGTACTGTATACGAGCAATCGGATGATAGACGTGGAAGCGGTAATGATGGGAAAAAGAGTTTTCATGACTTTTGTGTATGGTGATCCAGTCATAAAACAAAGAGAACAAGTATGGTAAAGACTAACGAGATATGGCCTTGCAAGGTCGGAACCATGGTTTATTATTGGTGATTTGAATGAGATAACGGGAATCATGAGAAGGATGGTGGAGCTTTACGGAACGCGGCTTCTTTTTTACCTTTCAATAATATGATCAGGCATACTGGTCTTTTGGATTTCCCTGCCCGGGGAAACCAAATGTCATGGCAGGGACGGCGAGGTACAGAGATAGTACGTTGCAGATTAGATCGTGCTTTAGCAAATGAGGAATGGCATTCTTTGTTTCCTTGTTCTTATACGGAGTATTTGGGAATGGTGAGCTCCAATCACAGAACCGTAGTAGCTTTTTTAGAGGATAAGGTTCTAAGACGGAAAGGACAATTCCGATTCGATAAGAGATGGATTGGGAAGGAAGGTTTTATGGATTCCATTGGCAGAGGGTGGGATTTAGAACAGGGTCTGGGAGTTAACGATTTTGTTAAGAAAATCAGTAATTGCCGACATGAAATGGCAAAATGGAGGAAGGGTAATCCCCCTTTTGGTAAGCAGAAGATTATGGAATTTCAAGATGCTCTGGAAGTGATTCAAATGGATAATTCTAGGTCTCAGGAGGATATTGTGGCGGTTTCTCGCAAGTTGCAGGAGGCGTATCGTAGTACGAAATTCTATCATGCTTTGACGAAACAACGAAGAACCATGAATAGGATTGTCGGTCTTCATGATGCAGCGGCAACTGGATAACAGAAGAAACAAGGGTGGAACGAGTAGCAGTGGACTAATTTACGGAGATATTTGGTACAACGGCACCTACAGAGTTTGAAGATTTTCTGGATGAAATTTTACCTTCTATTACTCAAGAGACTAATCAGCGTCTGCTCAGAAGAGCTACAGAGGAGGAGGTGCGGGGGGCTTTGTTTATGATGCATCCAGAGAAGGCGCATGGACCGGATGGAATGACTGCACTATTTTTTCAACATGCTTGGCACATTATTAAGAAGGATGTTGTGGAATTGGTTAACAATTTTCTGGCTTCAGGGGAGATGGACCAGCGGCTGAATATTACAAACATTTGTCTGAATCCGAAGACGGAAAGACATACAAGGATGATGGAAATGAGGCCAATTAGTTTATGTAATGTTGGGTATAAAATTATTTCGAAGGTACTATGTCAGCGATTGAAAGTTTGTCTCCCAAATCTCATTTCTGAAACCCAGTCGGCATTTGTCCCAGGAAGACTAATTTCGGACAATATTCTTATTGCTAAGGAGATGTTCCACGGACTGCGAGCGAAAAAATCATGCCAGCATAAGTATATGGCGATAAAAACAGACATGAGTAAGGCCTATGACAGAGTTGAATGGGATTTTATCAAGGCGCTATTAGATAAGATGGGTTTCGATCCTCATTGGGTCAAAATTATGATGGAATGTATCACATCGGTACAGTATCGGGTTCTGTTAAATGGAAGTCCACGAGGGAGTATTAAACCTCAGAGAGGTTCGCGACAAGGAGATCCTTTGTCCCCTTATCTTTTTATATTATGCACAGAGGCCCTTATCGCCAATATTAAAAAGGCTGAGAGGGGAAAACTATTAACAAGAATAAAGGTGGTTCGAGCATGTCCTTCGATCTCACACTTGTTGTTTGCGGATGATAGTTTATTCTTCTACAAAGCTCATAAGGAGGAATGTTATACTATTCTTACTATACTTAAAGAATATGAGAAGGTGTCTGGTCAGGTTATTAATTTTCAGAAATCTTCTATTCAATTTGGTTTTAAGATTGAGGAGTCTGTTCAGCAGGAATTACGAGACATTTTGGTGATTCAGAATATCGGAGGGATGGGTTCATATATTGGATTGCCGGAGAGTCTGGGTGGGCCAAAAACCCAGGTGTTCGGTTTTGTACAAGATCGCTTAAATAATAGAGTCAATGGTTGGACCTTCAAGTTTTTTCTCAAAAGGTGGAAAAGAAGTGGATCAAATCGGAAGTTACAGGATTACCAAATCATGTTATGTCGTGCTATCGGATTCCAAAATCGGTTACGTCTAAGTTGACAAGTGTAGTGGCACAGTTTTGGTGGAGTCCAGGAAGAAGTACCAGAGGGATGCATTGGAAATCTTGGGATAAGATGTGTATAGCAAAGGAAGAGGGAGGAATGGGTTTTAAGGACTTTTACGATTTTAATGCGGCAATGTTGGGAAAACAATATTGGCGTCTTATTGAACAACCGAACACATTTTTTGCTAGAGTGTTCAAGGGTCGGTATTTTAGGAACACTTCACCCCTGGAACCGCCTCGATCGTACTCGCCTTCCTATGGGTGGCGGAGTATTGTCTCTGCTAGATCTCTGGTTTTTAAAGGACTAATTAAGCGGGTGGGATCAAGATCATCCATTTCCGTATGGATTGACCCTTGGCTCCCAACCACTCGCCCGAGACCAGCAATTTGTAATCAACAAAATCTTTATCCGGAACTTACAGTAGACTGTCTAATCAACCCTATTTCAAGGACATAGAATTTACCAGTTATCAAGAATCTTGTGGATCCAAAGGATGCAAAAATCATTGAGGCTATTCACTTAGGCAAAACTCGGATGTTGGATCAGGATGGGTGGCATTTTACGACTAATGGGAAATATACGGTCAAGTCGGGCTATCAAATTGAAAGGATATACCCGGACAGAGAGAAACTCCCGTTAGAATATGGACCCACGGTCACTCTGTTGAAAGCTCATGCTTGGAAACTTCGTTGTCCACCGAAGATGAAACACTTTATTTGGCAGTTGGTGACAGGATGTATCGCAGTAAAGAAGAACCTGAGGTGCAGGGACATTCAAGGGGATATACAATGTGCGCGATGTGGGGCAGCTAAAGAGTCAGTTAGCCATGTATTTTTCGAATGTCCCCCATCAGTTCAAGTTTGGGCACTTTCTCAAATACCCTCCAGACCAGGTGTTCTTTCTGACTGAGGCTTTGTTTACAAATATTGACCATCTATATTGGAGAGTAAGACCGGTAATGGAGAATCATCAGTTTGTTTGGATCCTATGGTATCTCTGGAAAGCAAAGAATAATAAAGTTTTCAGTAATATTGATATGGATCCGATGGATACGTTGAAGTTGGCAGAAACTGAATCACTCTTATGGGAGGAAGCCCAATCATCAATCAAACAGAATATCCTTGGTTCCCTAGAGAATTTTGAGGCAAGATTACCACAGATTCCGGGGTGTTGGTGTTTCACTGACGGATCGTGGAAAGAAGAGGATAGTTTTCTGGCAATGGGTGGTATAGTACACTTTCATGTTTCCGAGGGTTAATGGGGGCAAGGAATACGAGACCTTCTCTATCGGCCTTACATTCGTAATTGGAAGCTCTAATATGGGCAATGGAAAGTATGAGGAATTTGCATCAGTATCATGTAACTTTTGCGACGGATTGTCTTCAGTTGGTGAGGATGGTGTCAGCACCAGAGGAATGGCCGGCGTTTGCAAATTATATTGACGACATAAAGACGCTTCAAGGAAGTTTCACACACTCAGAGATCATTCATATTCCCAGAACACTCAATACCAAGGCGGACAGTCTAGCACGTAGTGCCAAGAAGCAGCCGTCATTTGTTGTTCATATGGATGCAGAGTTACCAGTTTGGTTCGCAAAGTCGGTTTAGAGTCTGTATAAATTAATGACAAAAACAAAAATTATAGAAATATAGTATTTAATTTTATGTTAATTACACTCGAAATTATTATTTATGTAGCTATTAAAAATAAAAAATGAAAATAATGATTTAATAATGGTGGAATAAGGTGTTGCATTTTATTAAACAAAACTATTGTAAAGGTTAAAAATGAAGTGGATGTTGAATAGTTAGGTGGAATAGAGAGAAGATGATATAGAGTGTTAAAAAGAAGGATGATGAATAAATTGACCACTGTAGATAGTTATAGACTAGTTACAATGGAGAGTTGAATTAATAATTCAACAGCTGACTCTATGCAATGAACGTTTAATGATGAGTTGAAAATGAACTTTCAATGAACGTGTTTAAAATATTAAACTAGTTGAAATTTGGTGGAAAAGAGCGAGAAGATCGACGTGCTTGATTTTATTGGCTGATAGGAAAGGGACGAAGATGACAGCTTTTTAGATGTTTGAGTTATTTTTTCCTTGCTACATTATTTAATTTAATTATTACATATTAAATTATGAATTTTTGAAAAATAAAAATAAAAAATATTTTCATTTTTATACTCTATAAATAGAAACTTATTTCACTAGATTTGAACAAAAAAATAATATAATGTTTAACCTCTCAAAAAACTCTCATCTCTATTTTCTTATATTCATTAAAAATGGATTTTAACAAAAATCTTTCTAATTTTATCCAAAACTCTTCAAAGTATCATTTCAACTATCCAAATCCAAAACTATCAAAATCAATCTCCTAACCAACTTCAAAACATACCAAATTATGGTTTTCACCAATTTTCTTGATGATGTTAGTTGTGCCAAACTATCACCTATATTACGGTTCGTCGATGACATTTATATAGTTTTTAAGTATTGTAATTTAATTTAAATTAAAATAATTATTATTAATATATAATTATAAAACAAAAATATATAATAAAATAACAATATAAAAATAAAAATAGTGGGATAAAATGCTGAATTTTATTAACAAACTATTGTAAGATATAAAACATAAATGGATATTAAATTATTAAGTGAAAGAGAGAAACTAGTTGAAATTTGGTGAAATTGTATCACTTCAAAAATGACATCCATGGACGAATTGGTTGAGAATCTTCTTCTAAATGATCGTTTTTTTTTTGTCTTTTTCTTGTTTTTCTTTCTTACTTTTTGTTTTATATTATATTTTTGTTCAAATATTCTTGTTTGTATGCTCTTGCAACAACTGAAAATCTAGACAATTCGTTTAAAAAATACGAACTAATAGAAATGGTTCTTGATGAAGATGATGGATTATGCTTTAATTTATGGTATAAAAACCTAATCAAACTACAAAGAAAAAATAATTTATATTTTCTTATGTTATTTAATTAATTAATTTATATCACTTAAATGTAAACATAATTTATATTTTATTATGTTTATTAATAAATTAATTTATTATTTAAATATATTTAATTAAAATGACTAAAATAAAAAATGTTTTATATTTAAGTTGAAAATTGAAATTTGCAGTGAATACAAAAGTTGGAGAAAAACGAAGAAGAGACCATATATCTTTCACTCGTTATCTTTCAACACATTTCAACACATCCCCTATATATTAATTAAGAAACATTTGAAAAGATGTAACTTTAAGTTTGTATTAATTAAAAACTAACTCAATCTTACGTGGCACCTCTCTATGTCTTCTATTTCAAAATATAAGGATTCTAGAGCTTCTAACATAAAGTATAGTCTAAAAATTATATTCTCTAGCAATATAATATTTCGCATGTTATAGTTGGTCGCATATCAAATATTTATTGTTTCACTGGCTTTCCTTAAATAAAACCTACGGAATTACCTAATGTGATTAAAATATATATGGCAATTAATGATTTTAAACATTAATGATTTGATAACAATCTATAACTTTTTATTATTTTATTTATTTTTTATTATTAAAATAACTTACACAATTACATTAATAATATAATAAAAATGTAATTTTTTTTTGCGTGTGTTGTATTTCGAATTTTTCAAAACGAATATAACTTAAGGACAACGAGCTCAATATACCCAGCCCACTACGAATTTTGGAAAGTATCCAAGAAGTGACTTAAATGGTTGGGCTCATAGCTGTTAGTGTTGTGTTTGACGATTGTACCCCTCATTCTTCGCTGACACAATAGGAGAAACTCGGCTGACACACACTGGCAGCTGACAGACACTGACGGCTGACACACACTGACGTACGCAGCAGAATTCTGACGCAACAGTTTTTTTATAGTTTTTCTTATTTTCATTTTTTAATGTGGTCCATATCATTTATGTATTTAATATATTAATATTTATTGATAATTAATTCATAAATTATTTTGACTATTAAATTTAATCTAATTATTTATAAATGTGAAAATAGGTTTATGTTCAAACAATATGTTTTATAAAATTTTAAATATATAGTCATTGCTACATAGTTGGTTAATTTTTACAACATGTTTCGTTAGCTGATACATGATTTGTGTAGTTGCTATTTGAATTATTACCATGTATAATAAAGTCTTATCAACTAATAAACAATGTAACCACAAAAAGGTAGCAACTAATAAATTAGTTAGTCGTTACATAGTTAGTTAGTCGTTAATAACAAAAAATGGTACATAGTTTGTTAGTCGTTAAATGTGTTAGTGAGATAACAAATCATTTATCAGATAATAACTAACTTGTCAACTAACAAACTATGTAACCAAAAAAACGTAGCCATAAATAGGTCATGCATCCAAACTATGTAACGTCTACCAAACCATGTAACAATTACATATTTTATTAACAAGTATAATTATTTGTCATACTCACAACGGAAAATAATTTCAAGAACTCATCATGAGCAGAATTTTAAAAAAAAAAAAACTCTACTTTAACAAATTTTTCAAATTTTGGAAAGGATTTCCTCAATTTTTATCCAAGAGAATAAAAAATTAAAATTTTAAAAAAGAATAATCATACTCAGGAAAAAAAACTCAACAGGGATGATAAAACAGAATTTGAATTCTTTTGTAAGAAACATAGTATTTTGTTCTTAATTGCGAGGAGAAAAAAGAAATTGAGAAAAAGGAAGAGAGAAAGACTAGGAAAAATAAGAAAAAAAAAATTCAGAGAACTAAAAAAGAAGATGAGAGAAAAAGAGAGCATTTTGTGTGCATTGGATAGCGTTGTTGTCTCAAAATAGAAGTAGACGTGTCAGTAGATGTTTGAAAAGGAAAGTAGGTTTGTCAGCTAGATTTGGAAAAGCACATGATTCGCTAGATGCAAAACATGCATAGAATTTGGTTCTCAAAGGAGGGGTAACTCTCCAAATAGCACATATTCGGTGTATATGGGTGCCAATTTTCTCTATAACTTACTACAACCAAGCTTTTCTGATCAAAGTTTATATTTTTTCTATATTATGTTCATATCGTTTAAATCAAACTTCACATCGTATGAAAATACATACTTATATTTTGATATTTGCATTGAACATATATTGAAAGTTAATATTTTAAATTTTGAAACCTGTCATTTTTTTAATGTTTATAAATTATTGAAACTACTAAACATCTCACATTAGAAAAAAAATCGGTTGGTGTAAAATTTTTACACAAATATGCAAATAATCATAAAATCATATGAGTAGAAAGCTCATTTAATAAATATCTATATTAAAAGTGTGCTATATATATCTATGTTAATATCATTTAAATTTAATTATACATCATATATGATATATAAGATTGATTTTTTGATTTATTTACCCTAATTCCGAATAAACAAGAGTGGTCTTTAGATTTATATGCATAGCCAATTTATTACATAATGGCAACTCATTTTAGTTATTTAATATTATTACTTATTATTTTATTATTTCATAATATGCATACAAATATAAAATAAATAATAATTATAAAATACTCATTGTGCATAAAGTGCATATCCTTTTTTAATTAAAGTATTTATTTCTTTAAAATACTTTTTTAAAAAGATATAATTTCTGATATTATTAAAAAAATAAATAAATTATATTAAATGAATTTTGAAACTTTATATATTCTAAATGCAAATATTATACCAATTGCTTCTTAAAAACCATATTAGAAAACTTGATAATGCTACCAATCAAGCCATATGACAGTCCTTTTATTTTCCATCACCGAAGGACTAAAAAGTGAAAGATATATGAAATCGGCTCCATTAAATGGTAAGCTTTAATCTATAATTCTAATTACAATTGCTTCTGATTCTACGTATAGTTAATTATATAAAAATTCCAAAATTTTAAAATACAATTAAAAATAATCCTATGTAAATTTTAAATTTTTCAATACTAAAATTTTATATTTTAATTACATATATTTATCAAAACGCAGGTCTTAGTAGTTCTTAAACTCTTTATTAACCTTTTAAAACTGAAAAAAAGAAGCCAATCACTTTGACCAAAAAAAAAAAGAAAAAAAGAAGCCAATCACTCTGCCACAAACCCCTTAATATTCAAATCCGACGGTCCACCTTCAACCGCCGCATCAACGACCAGCGTCTTCCACCTCGCCGCATTCCTTCTCATCTCCTCCGCGTCTTCTCCGCCTCCCATCACCTTCTCCAGACACCGTCTCATCTCATCTCCATCCACACATCCATCCTCACCTCCCTTCACCCTCACTCCGATCCCCCACACATCCTCCACAAGCTTCGCAGTCGTGTACTGATCAGCAAACTGCGGAAACGCAACCACGGGAACACCGCTCTCTAAGCTCTCGAGAGTCGAGTTCCAACCGCAATGAGTCACAAAACACCCCACCGAGGGATGCGCCAAAACCGCCGGCTGAGAACACCACCCTACCACCAAACCTTTATCATTTCCTCTGATCAACTCCACAAAACAACTCTTCTTCTCTTCTGGTTTTGTCTCCTTCACCACCCATAAAAACGGTCTTCCCGTGGCCAACACGCCGCTCGTGAGCGCCTCCATGTGTTTCTCCCACAAACCGTCGCCGTGTGAGCCTAAGGAGACGTAGATCACTGACTTCTCCACCTTCGAGTCTAGCCATTTGATGTAATCCTCGTCTGATGATCGGAACAGATCGGCTTTACCGGTTGAGGAATCGTTGGAGGAGGAGGAAATTAACGGTCCGACAGGAACCATTTTGAGTTTCTCGACGGAGGTTAACGCTTCCTGCTCCAGTTCGGAGAAAGTGTTCACTAAAATTTTGGGGTTCGACTCCGAGTCGAGAGCTTCGATGTGTTCTCTTAGGGTTACAAGAGCGGACGGTAATACATTCGTCGGCTGAAGAAACGAAGGGAGGTCTACGGTGGATAACGGTGGCAGTTTCGGTAGTTTAATCGGTTCTTTGTCGAGGAGGTGGCTGTGAGAGGCGTTGAAGTAGTAGTAGTAGATGTCGAGTACAGTGGCGGGCTCAATCCAGAGAAGCGTAGCCGGGAGGTGAAACTCACGCGCCACCTTAGAAGCCCAAGGGACGAGAACTGAGTAGATAACGCCGGTGATAGGCTCCGTGGCGGCGTTTCCGTCCAGATTGGCTTTGATGATGTCACTCAGGGCGTCTGAACCACGACGTTTGAACTCGGACATGTAGTTTTTCTGGTCCTCGAAGGACTTGGGACCGTCGTCGAATCCATCTGAGAACCAAGCGTAGGACAAGCCTTCGGCGGAAGGTGGCTCGCCCATTCGACGGTGAGCTGAGATGGTGGTCGCGTATGTGACGGTTGCTCCGTGGTGGATGAGGCGGTTGGCTAGTTTTAGCGCCGGGTTTATGTGACCTTGCGCTGGAAAAGTTACAATCAAGTAGTGTGGACGACGACAGTTGTTAATTGAGTTGGCCATTTTAGTGTATTGAGGATGTTTGAAGTTTAAGTAAACTAGAGAACGCACTAAAGGCTTTTTATAGATACCTAGAAATATTCTAATTCTTTTTCTAGCAAAGTAATTATGTATAATCATATGATTAAGTATAAAAACGGTATAGGATTATGTATGACTAACTAATAATTGACCATCTATCTGTAAACTGTTCTGTCTCGTAGTCGTACAGGACCGGTGGATGAGAAAAGTCTTGTCAAGACATGAGTAAAAGCGCGAACCCACGCGACAAGTAAGAAGAACGTCTCAACCTCCACACCCACCAACCAGAGTATCAGACCATTGTGTAAAATAACAGCCCTACTTACTTAGACGGGAGGTTACTTTAATACAAAAACTTTATCGGCGCCAATGCTAATCAAGATAATCAATGTTGTTAAATCACAACTAGTGAACTGAATTCTCCAAAAACACACAGTGCTGTCCTGTGGAGAGAGATTTTGTTTAGTTTTCTGATTCACTAACCTAAAACGACAAATAAATGACGTTATTTGATTCTCTTAGCATGACCGGTAGATGAGAAGAGTCTTAAGTGATGATCCTACTTTTTAGCATACGGAAGATCAATTTAACACCGAAATCAGCTCATCATATCAGTACCATGGTTAGCACAGACATGTTGTAGATTACAAACTTGTGAAAAATAAGTCTCCCAAAAATAACCTGAAACTAGAGCCGTCTCAGTAGGAGAGTTTAGTGTTCAAGGTGGAACACATACTCAGTCAAGCGTTGCAGCTTAGATGAATCAACCTTTTGCTCTCTTTTAACAGCTTGCTTCTTCACAGTCGCCATTTGAGATGCTGCATCCACTGTCCATCCATTCTCCACAACATCTGTGTATATCCAACATAAACAAAAAATATATATACAATTATACTTTCTGCAACATATAATGGTTGACATTACAGACACTGCCTAGAGTAGTATTGTCCCAAAGGATAGCTTTTACAAGAATTGATAGGAAAGTGCAGAAAGAAAGAAAGCTTACAAGTAGTGGCATCATCTTCTGTCATCCCTAGGAAAAGAGCCAAACCGTGGATGCTAATTGTGGAGTAGGCAGACAACAACAGCTGAAACATCCTTTTTGTGTAAACATCTTCAAACAAAACAGAAACTGTTAAGACGCCAAAAATTGAACAATCGATCTCTAACAAAATGGAATGAAAGTCTGTTAATCTTGTGTTAACACAAGATTAACATGAAAAGAAGCACAACTATTCACCCTTGGATTCTCAATATGGAGATCAGAGCTAAACAAGACAAGATGAATAAACAATCACTTTACATGTTTATCTATAGTACACAGCTACAGAAGTCTGTCAGCTTAGTCCAACAAAACCAATTTCATAATACAAGAAAAGTTACCTGAGAAGGCAGCAACCATATCTTTAGCTTCTTGACTCCAATCATAACCCCGAATAGCTTCATAAACACCAGCATAGTCACGTGTCCAGAGCTTCTGACCAATCCTCCAAGCAGCAATAACTTCAGGCTTGCTCTCCTTCACACTTGTAGGTATTGTTTTCCATAGGAAACGCGCACTATCACTGCTCACCTCAGAGTAGTCAAGAAGATGCAAAAACTGGTTAGCAACAGCTAAACTGTATCAAAGTTGTCTACTTTCTCTTCTCAGTGGACACAAGCAACGCAATGTGATAAACATAGAGCTTATAGACCTTAGAAAAATCCTCCAGAATGGAAAAAAAAAAATCAAAACCTTTTTTTTTCTGAATGAGAGGATATGTAATTTCAATTAGAAGCAGACAGAAGCAATTCTAATTCCACAAGACTTTCGAAGAACGCATATCTAGTTTTGACGGGGAAAATAAATATAATCAAAGAACAGAATTTTAACCGACCAATCGTCAACGTAAAAGTAACCGAGAAGATGGATTGCGTAAGGCCAGTCATCATGGAATGAGATTCCTTCGGAAGCAACCTGTTACGTAAGATTGAATGATTATCCTCTCGAATTCCACTTACGAGAAGAAGTATAAAAAAACCCTAGAGCGAGAGAAATTTGGGACCTGAAGCATGAGATTGTCGCAGATATCGGCGATTTTATCAAAGGATTTGATGGCTAAAGCTTCCGTAATAGGTAAGAGTTCCATGACTGACTGCTTTCCTCGGAGATTTGCCAAAGGGGTCGATCGTTTTCTGTAAGGAAAAGAAAAATAAAAATTTGTCTCCTATTTCAGGTTTTTATTTTAAAGACGGTTTAGTTTTTACTTTTTATTTTAAAAACTTTTAAAGACGGTTAAGTTTTAACCCATTCTAACTCAATTTAAACCATGCCCGAAAGTTGAACCAAATTAAGGTGATACATATACCATGGCGTGGTTTATGAAGCAACTATTGCTGTGTCTGGTCATGGACAGAAAATATGGTTTGCTGCATATACCAATAATTGCCGTGTCTGGTCATTCTTCTGGTTCAACTGAATCAAGATAAACCATACAAGCCGACATGGACGCCTTCATGGATAAAAACATGAATCATGACACCAACTTACAAAGGTCATAAAAAAAATTGAAAGAAAGGTATGTCTCTACATGCACAAAATATCGAAACACACTTAGCATTTGTTCTCCCTCTGAATCATTGTCATCACTCAAAACTTCATCTTCAGTGATGTCACTTTAAAAGAATTCAAGATAGGATGCAAATTGTATTAAACCAAACTGATCAGCAACATTATTGGTTGTAGGCCAAAGCCTAAGGCGAATGCATCAGATGGGCCTGTCATCTTGGATCACCTGCGAAGTCCACATACAAAATTATAGTTTTGTTGCTAGCAGATATATAAACAAAACCTAAGCTATCTTGTAGTCTAAGGTTTTACGTTTTCTCAGATACAGGGCTTGCATATATACAAGCTAGATCACGGTTGTGATCATCGTTGTACTCTCTTATTCATTGTGAAGTTTGGGAGGACAGTCTCCCACGAAACGTACTGATTTGAGACCAGTAACTCGTTAAAGTTGTGTGTGTTCTTATTACTTTGTTTAATCTCTTCTTAAACAACTTAATAGCATGATAAGAACCAAATATAACGAGTAGATCTAAGGGTTTGAACCTTACAAGTGGTATCAGAGCACTGGTTCTATACTAAGAACAAATCTGTGCTAGGTTATTCTCATGGGTATTTAAAGGAAGAGCTAAGTCAGAAACAAGAGAAGGCTAGGTGAACTTATCTGAAGAACTCATCAGCTAACTTTGATCTCTAAAAGTGTCGTCTAAAGGGTACCTGAGAAGGAGAAGAAATCAATATCGGGATCACAAGTCATGGAACCAATCACAGGAAAATTCGAAGTTGAGAAATTTGATGGCAAGTGCGATTTTGGATTATGGAAATACAAGATCGAGTGTCAGCTTGAGATTCTAGGTCTAGACAAGTTCCCAAAAGAGTCTAAACCTAATGAAAGCGACAAAGATGGTGAAAATAAAGACGCTAAAGTGAAACCAACAGTGTTTACTGAAGACATGGATAGAAGATGCAAGAACCTGATATGCATGAGTGTCAATGACACCATATTGAGGAAGACCAGGAAGCATTCTACTATCATGGCTGTATGGAAGGCTTTGGAAGGAGACTACCAGAAAAAGACCTTACCAAACAGGATCTATCTGATTCAAAGATTCGCAAGTTTCAGAATGGAAGAAAGTAAAAGTATTGAAGAAAACTTAAACGATTTTCTCAAGCTTGTGGACGATCTGGAGAGTCTTAACATCAACATACCTGAAGAAGACCAAGCAATCCAGATCTTGTCAAGTCTCTCGTCCAAGTATGAGTAGCTAGTTCATACCCTGAAATATGGCAGTGGTAAAGACACAGTAACAATCAATGATGTTATCACTTATGCTTATTCTAAAGAGATAGAACTCAAGGAACATTGAGTGCTATCTCGTCCCAAATCTGATGCAGAGGGCCTATGTGTCGGGTCAAGAGGAAGATCAGATAAGACAGAGGATTCTAGTTGGAGGGGAAATTCTAAAGGAAGAGGAAGGTCACAGTCCAAACCGAGATTCACCAAGATCAGCAAGGGTTGTTTTGTGTGTGGTAAGGAGGACCACTAGAAGAGAGATTGACCTGAGAGGAAACATCACAAAACCCCTGGAGCTGCTAATGTGGCTGCCAAGTCATAGAAGGTAATTCTAATGGCTAGCACGGTGTCTACTAAGAACGAGTGGGTGCTAGATTCGGGGTGTACGTTTCATATTACCCCAGACAAGGACAAGGAATCATTGTTTGACTTAATGTGAAGGAGGGAAAGTGCTGATGGGTAATAATACTCATAGTGATGTTAAGGGGATCGAGGAGCTTGAGAAGAATGGGTGTTCTTATGAAGGAAAAGACTTCGTAATACAGTTCTACAAAGGTGACAAGAAGGTTATCCCAGGAAGGTACAAGGAGGGTTTGTACTATCTCGAAGAAAGCATCATTAAAGGAGATGATGCAGTGGTAAGAGCCTCAGTAAATTTAACTAATATATTGCATTCTAGGCTCGGTCATATGAGTTTGTGCATGAATATCTTAGTTAAGAAAGGATATCTTAGTGAGAAGGAAGTTAATCCACTATATTTTTGCAAGACTTGTGTTTTAGGAAAATCCCACAAGCACTACGACTAAACACAATGGTAATGAGGTTCTAGAGTATATTCATAGCGACTTATGGGGTTCAATTTCTAATGAACCAACAGAAGTAGGTTGTCGCTATTTTGTGACCTTTGCGGATGATTATTCTAAGAAAGTGTGGATCATATTTCTGTCAAGCAAGGATGAGGCGTTTGAGAAGTTTGCAGAATGGAAGTTGTTGGTGGAGAATCAGACAGGGAAGAAAATAAAATGTCTGAGAACTAACAATGGCTTGGAATTCTGTAATAACCGATTTGATGATTTGTGCAAGACATCGGGTATTAAGAGGCACAAGACTTGTGCCTATACGCCGCAGCAGAACGGAGTGTCAGAAAGAATGAACAGGACTATCATGGATAAGTGAGGTGTATGTTATCTGAAACCGGGTTGAAAAAGAAATTTTGGAATCATGCTACGTCTACTGCTGTTTATCTTATAAACAGATCACCTAACTCTTCAATAGAGTTCAAGATCCCTGAGGAAGTCTGGACCGGTTCTAAGATTAATTATGACCATATCAGAAGTTTGGGAGCATTGTTTACGTGCATGTTACTCAAGACAAAGTAAGTCCTAGGGCTATCAAGGGCATTTTTATGGGATATCCCCCAGAAACGAAAAGTTATCGTGTTTAGATTCCAGAAGAAGGAAAATGCACTATTAGCATAAACGTGGTGTTTGATGAGGAAAAGGTATTCAAAGAATTCTCGGCATCTGAAGAGAAACAGAGAAAAAGAAAAAGAAATGAGTATCTTTCAGCACAGATTTAATTAAGGGACCAAGCAACATCAACACGGAAGAAGGGCTAGACTCTGATCATGGTAGAGAAGCTTCTGATTAAGATACTTCAGAGATAGAAAAGTTCTGAATCTGGAACTGAATCTCAGGAAGATGGAGTAGGTCAAGAAACTTCAAAGACTCAAAACTTGGATGATTATATCCTAGCTAGAGACGGACATAGAAGGGAAATAAGACCTCTTTCTCTGTATGAAAACTCATACTTTGTTGCATAGATCAAGATGAGCCAAATTCTTATTTTGAAGCTACTGAGAGCAAGGACTGGAAAAGTTGGAAATTATCCACAGAAGAGGAGATGGATTCTCTTACGAGGAATGAAACTTTTGATCTGGTGAAGAGACCCGAAGGAACAAAGACCATCGTTTTTGCTCATGTCGTGAAGCATGTCTCTATAAGGTTGATGCTGCCAATCACAGTAAACTTTGATCAAGAGTTAGAACAACTCGATGTGAAGACAACTTTCCTAAATGGAACTCTAGAGGAAGATATCTACATAGACCAGCCAGAAGGTTTCATTGAGAAAGGAAAGGAAGATTACGTGTGGAAGCTAAAAAAATCTCTATACGGGTTAAAACAGTCACCTAGACAGTGGAACCAAAGATTTGATAATTTTATGAAGGATCAGGATCTTAATGACATTGTGTATACTTCAAAGGTCAGGATCTTAATGACATTGTGTATCTATTGTTATATGTAGATGACATGTTAGTCGCATCTAAAGACATGAAAGCGATTAAAAAACTGAAGAAGAATCTCAAGCAAGAATTTGAGATGAAGGACTTGGGTGCAGCAGCTACACGGATCCTAGGAATGGATATCATCAGAAACAGGCAAGAGGGCAGTCTAAGTATTCTAGACCAGTGATTACTCCAGTAAGTAGTCAATACAAGCTAAAAAGTGCAAGTGATGATGAGGGTGACAGAGAAGGTTACTACATGGACTCAGTACCGTATGCAAGTGCAGCCGAGTTTAATGTATGGGATGATTGGTTCCCGACAAGACTTAGTCTTTGCTGTAGGCTTGGTAAGTCGATTCATGGGAAGACCAGGAAGTGTTCATTGGAAAGCTGTGAAATGAATTCTTAAGTATCCAAAGGGATCAGCTGGAAGTTGTTTGACATTTATGAAACAAGGGAAGATTGATATTCAGGGGTTTTGTGATTCAGACTTCGCAACAAATTTAGACAAGAGAGGATCAGTTTCAGGATAAGTGTTTAAAGTGGGTGGAAATACTATCAGCTGAAGATCCACACTTCAGCATGTGGTGGAGTTGTCAACCACAAAGGCTGAATATATGGCTCTCACAAAAGCTGTTAAGGAAGCATTGTGGCTTAAGGGTATTTGCAGTGAATTTGGTATTAATCAAGACTCGGTTGAAATTCATTGTGACTCACAAAGCGCAATAAGTCTAGCTAAAAACAGTGTGCATCACGAAAGAACTAAGCACATTGACTACAAGCTACACTTCATCAGAGATCATATCATAGAACGCACTATCAAGGTTTCTAAGATTCATACATCTATTAATCCGACAGATATGCTAACTAAAGGAGTACCTGGGAACAAATTTGATGTGTGCCTGGGTATTCTTAACGTGATATGAGACTGCAGAAACCTGCTGAGCACTCATGAGAAGAAGCCAACACCTCGCAATCAAAGCAACAAGGACCGTTAGTATCAATACAGTCGAGTTTAGGGATTGTGAGATTCTACTTAATTATAAAAAAAAAAAAATCAACTGTGAAGAGAGAGCTTGATTCTTTGGTAGTTACCTGAGTGTTTCAGAGCAGGTGGAGTATCCAACACCGAAGGAGTGTGCTTTGGAAGGGTTTTCTGAAGCTTGTTGGGATTTCAGAGTATTACTGAAGCAGAAGAAGTTGTTGCAGTGAACATAGAAGCTTGTGGGATTCAGTTTCCAGTTGTCGGGAAGCTGATGTACAAGGGTCAGAAATTAAGGTTTATGATATTGGGGAAAGTTTCAGAAGTGAAATTGAAGATCAATCTCAAGACAGAGATTTAGATTAAAGCCAAAGGATACATGATGTAGAGATTCGAAGCCGGAATCAGGCATCGGAAGAAGACTCGGAGTTTTGTCGAATTGACGATGTTTGCTGGCAAGAATCGAAGAACGTTTCATCAAGCCGGAAAGAGTTGAAACTCACAACCAAAGAAGATGGAGAAAGGACCCGATGTGGTCACTACTATTCTCATGATCTTCCCTAGTACACAGAAGACGGTGGAGCTTGGTGAATTTAGAGCAGCTACGCCGGAGAAAGCTCAAGAGTCGGTGACTTCATGAGGATTGAAAAGAGAGAGAAGGGAACGAGTGATGTTGCTTCCTTTCGGATAAGAGAGAGAGAGAACTGCAAGAGACATTTGGGTGGTGATCATTGGGCTTAAACCCACAAGGTGGTGTTTTTTTAACATATATATAAACAAAATCTAAGCTATCTTGTAGTCTAAGGTTTTACGTTTTCTCAGATACAGAGCTTGCATATATACAAACTAAATCACGGTTGTGATCATCCTTGTACTCTTATTCATAGTGAAGTTTGGGAGGACAGTTTCCCACGAAACGTACTGGTTTAAGGCCAACAACTCGTTAAAATTGTGTGTGTTCTTATTGATTTGTTTAATCTCTTCTTAAATAACTTAATAGCAGGATAAGAACCAGATATAACGAGTAGATCTAAGGGTTTGAACCTTGCAAACATGTCAATACATGTATAAGATAAATAACATGTAATTTGATTAAACAAAACAACAAAGCTTGACGGAACAACCTAAATCCGGATTGAAAGGCCTGCCTATCATCGAGTCTCTCAAACTCGAACGTGCATTCTTCTATTTACTTGAATAGATTACGAAAATCATCTATCTATATAAGACAATTGTGTGGATCATATAGTGCGTGTTGTATACTCTTATAAGTTAGTGACCAAGGATGGTAAGAACTGATATGAAATGTGATTTTGTTTTGAGTAAGGAGGTGAATAGGACAGTGCTAAGGATACATGTCTATGTTTCATTGCTTTGAAGGGTCTTCACACTATGATTTGATTTTAGTTTCAAGGGTCTTCAAGTTTCTAGCAAAATGGTCAAACACTGTCTGAATATATGATGACTTTTAGACACCAACTTGTTTTCAAGTACATGAGACTAAATATATTGTTTCCAATCCAAGTGCCACACAAACATTTCTAGTAAATATTAGCTATTAAGCTCCAAAGCATAAAACATTATAGGTAACTAGGATCTTAAAAATGAGCTAGTATGCTTCTTAATCTTATGTCATTACATTTCTCTGTAAGAGTAGACGACAGTATTATTATTTTTCTTTATCCTTTTTGAAGCCTATAATTCGCATCACGTTGTCGTTATACATGTAGTCCAAGTGATCATGTTTATATCATTTACTTGGCAAAGAACAGAAAGCTACCTCTTTTTCGACAGTACTTAATCAAACTTCCATGAGTCATTTGTGATCATCTTGTAGCAAGTTGCATATAACTAGAGGTAGTTGTTAAATGTTTACTACACATGTTTTTGATCTTTGTATCTTTGTAATTTAAAGCGTTTGAATCGGTTGTTTATTATACTTGAAAAGCAGGAAGGAGATTTATTGACCTTGGAAATGTACAACGGAAGAATAACATAGAACAAACAAATCTTATAACTCAAAGAGAGGAATTGCAACAAGCAGACACATAATCATATAGGATGTTTAGTGTTTCTCATTAGACTCTTGACCTCTTGCACTCCGGAGGGAATCCTGTAGGGAACCTTTTGAGATCAGAGCAATAGTTATAGATCATGAAGTACTTCTGCACCCATCTGAGTCTCCTCCTCCCATATGCATTGAGCTCATTTGCCGTTTGCAATTCACTATCGCTTAAAGAAGTCTTGAATTTGGGATCACAGCCTGAAGAGACGGTGCAAGCCGCAACGTTGAAGCCTCTGTAGTAAGCTGTGAAAGGAGCCTTGAACCAGTCAGTCTTTACCAGACCACCTCTCGTGGCCCAATCATCTGCATTCCACAGGCTCGAGTAGATTCTCATTGGTTGGTTCTTTGGGAAAGGAACACCAAGCTTCTCTGCGTTATTAAACACTCTTATAGGCAAATTGTCCACCAAGAATCTGTATAGAGAGTCAAGATCTTTAGTATTTTTTTTACTTCATTTAGAAACAAGTGTAAGAATAGAGATTAATGAAATGTTTACATGATGTGTTGTGGTCTCCAGACAATAGAGTAAGTGTGGAAGTTCTTGGTCGGGTCGAACCAGAGATAAAACTGTTGTTCTCTGTTGCCTTTCCCTTGAGCAAAGACATTGGTGTGAAGAACATATGGCTTACCTGTCTCGTTACCTAGAAACTCGAAATCTATCTCATCATGTGTTGCTCCTTGTGACGACAACTAAAAAATTTTTGGACAACATTTAGAAAAGATTATATTCAAGTTTTTTTTTGCAACAGTGTGAGTTATGAGAACGTACGTAGTAAGCAGTAACGGTGCCGGCTGAGTTTCCCGCGACGAGTTTGAGCTGCATATCGATCCGCCCAAACAAATACTCTTTCTTGGATTTGAAACCAGAGCCCGAAACCCGGTCTAGAGAGAGAGACAACATGTTCCCTCCGTTGAAGATTTTCCCCCTGTGGTCACCCCACGTGAGGTCGAACTCATTAAAGAAGCTGCCGGAGTTGGCTGAACCAAACATCATTACCAGCAGAACAGCCACCATGACTGTGGTGAAGCTCGAGCTTTGACCCATTTGGGTTTAGATAGAGGAAATGAGAGTTGAGGGGTTTAGGGTTTAGCAAGATTTGAGAATAAAGAAGATGATAGGGGCTTTATGTTTTGGTGTGAGATGGTTTTTGAGAAGGGGGATGAATATATATAGCTGGAGCCTGGAGATGCATTAGGAAGCTAACTTAACAGCAGTTCGTTTTTGATAGATAACATAGATGGTTATTTTTTTTCTTCAAAAATTTTTTTTTTGTTGTTATAAATGGTTAATGTACAGTCCTCCGTTCTTATTGTTTTTCTCATAATGGATTTGCATGCGTAGTACTAGTAGTAGTAAAATCAGCCGGTTTGACCAAAAGCTTACATATCAACTGATAAATTATTTCACATTCTGAAATGTTATGTCTTTTTGTAGATATGGTTCTTATAAAAATCATACATGAACGCTACGCATTAGACTTAGAAAATGGGGAATTAATCAACCATTACCTACCATAGTGTTGGACAAATTTTGTAGATGTAACTGAATTGACTCTGAGGATTACACTTGGGATCAGACCATTTGTGAAACCATTCTAGTTAGCTTATGGATTAATTTGACGGGTTCTTCAAATGTTTATTGCATTATTAATACAACCATCAGTAGTATTTTCCTGTAATCTCATAACCGTAATAAATAGTATATGAATAGAAGTTTAGAAATGGAAATAAATAAATTAAAGCTGTCTAAAAGAAAGACAACAAAAGAGTGTGCAAGAGTACTTGGTGAGTACGACGTAATCAATCAGTCGAGAGCTGTTTCCAGCTCTTCTGCTTCACCAACTAAACCTCGAGCCACCGTTTCATTTGTCTTTTATATTTTTTAACCTTTTCCTTTTTGTCTACAGTGAAATCGATCACCAAAACCTTGGTCTTTTAAATCCTTTCTGTTATTAATTTAGATTTTTACACACCAAACCCTAATTTTGTTTGTTACTTTTGGTTTAGTTAATTAATGTAAACTTTTCTTTATTTTCCAAGACCGATCGACAAAATATTTTTACGTTATAATTTTTTTAGTAATAAAATAGAATGCAATAAAACCCTAAAATAATATAAAATAAAATAGAAATCTAAAAACTATTTAATCTTTCAAAAAAAATACAACGTTGTTATTTTAAATACGTAGAAAATGTTACCTTTATAAAATTTGAAATTTAGTAAGAACAAGCATAGTTATTTGGACATCCATTTAGGTTTGGATCAGGAATTTAAGATTTTTTGGATTTTTAGGTTCAGTTTCATAGATTTCATTTAGTGTTTTATATATGTGTTGATGTTCGGTTTATAATTCTTCTATTCAGATGAAGTTTATATATGTCAATTTAAAACATAATTTGGATGCCAACCCATTTCAAACTTGGTTAATCTTTAGATTTATGCTTTTAACTATTGTATCAAAATGATTATAAACTGAATATTTGGAGTATTTTATTTAGATTTTAAATTCTTTTTTAAATATTTATTCAGGTTTTTAGATCAGATTTGTTGGATTTCATAGTCTTTTGGATACATGTTTGGATTTCGGTTAAATCCGGATAATACCATTATCCAAAATAGCACTCTACAAATTATGTTCGAGTAGTATTTTTTTTTTACAAATAGGATGGAATATAGATTTATATTGCTCAATTTGAATTTAGTTTGGATTTCAGATCCAATAACAAATGCCTAGATAAATAATAACAAATGCCTAGATAAATACTTTATTTTATTTAAGAAAGGGGGTAACAAATTGAAATCAATCAAACCCATTATATTGTGTATAGTGGTAAAGAAGAGGACAAACGTTTATGGCGAACCATAAGTGATTAATTCCTGCCTGTTGTTTCAGACTAATCACGCATTCTCTCATAGAGCGATAGAGCTTCCCATGCATTATAAATTTAAATCAGTCAAACCCATTGCTGTGTATTAACTCTCTCTGTTCTTATAAAAAGCTTATAATTTCTTGAGAGATGAGAAAGTGGACAAAACTAAAAAGGCAAAGAAAGAATGGGATTGACAAGCTGGCATGGAAATGGCGTTTCTCTGTACTTTGGTTTATCTCCTGTCTCAGTTTTGCCACGTATCACTTCCCTCGTACCTTCTTCACGTGTGGCTGTGAGATAACGTTTTCTTCGATCTCTATCTTCCAGCCCGCATGGGCATGCCCATCAAGTAAAACTAGTCATAAGGCTGGTTGTGTATTCAAGAATATAACGATACTCACTTCACATTTCCAAACAGATGTCCTGAGAAAGTAAAAAAGGAATCACAATTAGCGTCTTATATATATGGGCATTAATCCACATTCAGTTACTTTTCCGTTTAGCAGTCTATTATTTCCACTTTAGTATATATGTAACACTTCATATATAGGTTTGTTTAATAACATCAAGTACACAAAAAAAAAAAGAACACGAAATCTCATGAGTTCGAGCTGTGAGGCCATTGGATAAATTATAGGTTGAAAGTTGTAAATTGTAGGCCAATGGGGGTATTAATTCATTAGAGCATATAAAATTTCATGCATGACCGGTGGATTTTGTTTGAATGTGGGCATTTAAAGAGGCAACACATTCTGGTTCTTAAAAAAAAATATTTTGAGGAATTTTAAAAGTATATGATTCCTCAAATAAATAAATGTACAGATAGCTGGCAAATAGAGGAATATGGATAAGGTGGTGTGGTCCAATCAAACCTTCTCAACTCGAAATGCATGCAGATTCATGGAATTGGCAAGTCATTCATATAGTATGTGTATATATGGAGATTCATGATCACATCAAATATAATATCATGCAAATTCATGATAACCACAAGTTAAAGTCCCGAAGTGTGTAAAATTGTATTTCCATGAAACTGAAGATACTACAAGACAAGATGATGTACGCTTTCTCACGTACATGTTTGTAATAGTGTGGTGTGTACATAAAGCTTCCTCGGAGGTCTACTACATCCCATTGAAATTCAGAAGTAAAATGATTTGTAATTCAAGAAACTCACTTAAAAAGAGCAATTGATGTTAGCTTTTCAAAGTGAGAACAGAGAAGCTTGCGTTTTTTAAATATTGTTCAATGAGAATATATCAATAGAAAAATATATTATTTGAATGTCCCGGCCTTCACTACACTCCACCATCTAGTCACGGGGATATGAGTCATTGATTAAGGCCCATTTGAAGACTCAAAAAAAAAGTTAGTCTAGACTTTTATATAGTTTCAACTTTCAATTTTTATTTTAAAAAGTGTTGCTTACAAGAGAATCATATATGAATTTTAGAAGTGATTGGTTGAATGAAAATATAACTCATGGAGACTTGGATGTGAAGATTTTTTTTTAACAACAAATATTGCTTATGGAACCAATGTGATCCTCATGGAGGAATTGTACAAGCGAGATTGGAACTTTAATTCATGAAACTAAACTCAGTTGAAGATTCATGGAATTGTTTTGCTAGATGGTGTGCTGCCTTATTGCTTTCTATTGGGGTCCACTCAAATGTAGCATCTTCAAACTTAGCTTTCCAGAAACATATTTCAGGGTTTCAACTCTGCATCTGAAAATTCAACTTGCTCGTGTTCATCAATTATGTGACAAACTTGCAGTCTCCTTCAAATATAACCCTGTGATAACCTCTGATCCACATATGTTGCATAGACATTAGTAGGGCTTGTATTTCTATTTCCAAACTTCCACTTGTTGACCTTCCTTTGCTCTGTCCTCCTCCTAAATAGGAACCATGATGATCTTAGATAATCTAACCTGTCTGCCAGATTGATTGTCGACGCCCATACACCAGTAGATTCCTACTTTTCTACAAAACACCATAAAATCCATAAAGGCAGTTGTCGATTGATTGCAGATATCTCTTTATTGTTGACATTATCAATGGTAGCCTTTATCTTCATTTCAAAAGCACCATGAACTCCATGAATGTTTGGAACTTGAAAACATGTTCTTCTCCAGACACTTATAGAGCATGTGGGCACATAAAAAAAGATGCTCCAACGTTTCTTTCTCCATGCAACATCTTTTACATGTATCGTTTGTTACTCTTCTTTTTTTTTTAATAAGTATTGATCCCACTGGCATAACTTCCAAGAGTATAGGCCATAGAAAGTGTTTAAGTTTGGGAGTCGTCTTTAGCTTCCATTCTGCAGCTTTAAGGTCCACCGAACAACCATAAATCACCATATTTAAATGCATACTTAACAAGTAACCAAATTTGACTATACAAAAGCCAACCTAGAAGATCCTGATCGTCCTCTTGACTCAATTGACTTTGCTTCACTATTTCAACATCTTCTGGAACCATTATCCGATTCAATACATCCATATCCCATTGATGGGAACCTGGAACGAAATGAACTAACCATTAGAGTGATGTTTTCATTGCCATGCAATTCACGAGGGGCTCTAGCTAGGTGCGTAGGAAGCCATGCATCAGACCACACCCTTGTCTCCTCCCCATTCCCAGTCAAAACTCGTAAACCTCTCTTTAGTAATTCTTAGCCGTCCTCCATTAATAATCTTCTTTACGTCAAATACTATAAAAGATTTAGTCTTCGTTGATATTATACATTATCACGAGAATATGAATTCACAATCAAGTGTTAGAGAGGCAGTTTGTATATAAATGAACTTTGATCTTCTTGGCATGGATAAAAAAGAATCCTAGATGCAAGAACTAATAGTCATTTAGACGTTGTAGATCAACACAAGTATTATTATCAACCCATCTCTGTTCATGGTTTAGGAAGGCAAAAACTAACACAGTTTATGTGAAGAGTTCTTAAAGACTAAAAACAGAAACGCATGGAAGAGAAGACTTCAACTTAACTGGACTGGCCTTCGTTTAGCTTTGGAATTTTCTTGTATTCGTAGGAGTTTATGTCCACCTTCCCTTGCATAGCCTGCACAGTGAGTAAACAAAAGCATGTCAACATTTAAAGTGTTGTAAGCTATTTTTTTAATGCGTTAAATCAGAAGTGACCTTGAGCTCGTCTTCGATGGAAGTGTTTTTAGGCTTGTAAGCATCGACAGGTCCTGTTCTAGAAAGAGCCTTTCTCGTCTCAAGAATCTCCCATTCCTGGTCGTCTTTCACCTTTGCAATGTCTTTACTGAACTAACCAAAAAAAAGAACCCATTACGTGGAGAATTCTAGACAGATTCCCTGATAGAGTAAAGAAAAAAAGAGAAAAATACAGACCTGCCTTGAAGGAGTTGGCTGAGTCCAAGAGCTCCAAAAACAGTGAGAGAGATCATGGGAAGTCCGTATCTAACAAAAGGGTGTCTCCTTCCCCACCTTTTGAACGATGATGATGAAGAAGATGGCTGCTTGAGAGTAGAAGGAGATGGATTTTGAGTTTTTGGACCTGTTTCGATTGTTGTCATCTTTGTGACTGCAAGGGGGAAACTCATGAGTTAAAAGACATACAACATAAAGCTATAACAACAAGGCAATGATGTTTTACTAATTACTTTGGAACTACTACTACTTGTCTACTTCCACTTGTTTGTTTTTTCTTCTTCTACAACAAAAGGAGATCTGAATACAGTTTACATTAACTAAACCCTAATCCAGCCTAAATCAGATTAACTGACTTCAATAGATTAGAGGCTTTGGTCAATCACACACATTGCGAGACACAATCTCAAATCAAATCAGCCAGTTTATTTTGGAAATTCGCAGCCTAGAAATAGGCCGAAGCATCTATGCAATCAAACCATGAAATTTACATACCTCCGGGCGACTTGGAGGGAGAAGAGGAGAGCTCGAAAGGAGAATCAGACTTAGAGATCGAAGCTAATTACGTACAGCACTTGAAGCTTTGAGGGTGACGTGACGATCGCAGAACTGAGATCAAGGAGGGGGCGGAGAAGTGGATGAATCTGTTTCCTGTCTTCTCAAAACCGGACTCGACCGGTTATTCCGCTTCTTTGATTGGAAATCCGGTTCGGTTGACAATCTAATCTATAACGCAATGTTCAATTCCTTTTAACTGACCGATTGAAACAAAAGTTTAACGGTTCAACCGGACGAACCCGGTTTCTTTCTCTTTTTGTGGAAATTGAACTTCTTAACATTTTCTAAGTTAAAACTTAAGACTAACAAACAAAATACACAATTCAATACCATTGTCATGATCAGATTAATAATGCCTTCAAAAGCCTTTTTCATTTACTTGAGCTTCCCACATCAGCTTCTACTATTCTAATAAGAGACCTTTGATTCCTTTTGCACCTGAAATCAACAAAACAAAAACTACGATCAACCATAATTTCCATAAGAAAAAAACAATCTCACACAAGATCTTTGAGTCAAGCAAGAAAGAAGGAGAGCTGGATGGCTCCAATTACACACAATGGTGCTCTGCCATGAAAATTGCCCTCGATGCAAAGAACAAAATCGCTTTTGTTGATGGCTCTCTCACTCATCCTGCCCTCACTGATCCTCTGTTACGCATCTGGTCACGTTGTAACAGCATGGTTAAGTCCTGGCTACTCAACTCTGTCACTAAGCAGATCTACGGTAGTATCTTGTCCTTTGATGATGCTACTGAGATCTGGAATGATTTACACAATCGCTTTCACAAGACCAACTTGCCTCGTACCTTTCAGCTTTTGCAGCAGATTCAAGATCTTCGTCAAGGGTCTATGGATTTCTCTGGCTACTACACAACTCTAAAGACTCTCTGGGACAACTTAGATGGAGCTGAACCACCGGAGATGTGCTTATGTTGTAACACATTTAACTGTGTCAGTCAGCGTTCTGCCAAAGCAAAGGTAGAGAGGAGTCGAATCATAAAGTTTTTGTCTGGATTAAATGAGAAATACTCTATCATCCGTAGTCAGATTCTTATGAAGAAACCCCTACCTGTTCTTGCTGAGATTTGTAACATCCTTGACCAAGATGACAGCCAACGCCAGTTCAACTCTGTGATTGCTCCTGCAGCGTTCAATGTTGGTCATGAGACTACTCCTGCTTCAGGACAGAACGCATCTTCGAATGCTTCTCCTACTCGTGATCACAATGACACTCAGTCTGGTTCACTGAACGCATTTCACAAGAAGTCTAGCGCCATTTGCTCTCACTGTGGCAACACTGGTCATGTTATTGACCGATGCTACAAGCTTCATGGCTACCCTGTTGGTTGGAAGAAAGGAAAGCCAGTTCATGATAAGCCCAAGACCGCTGCAGTTACTGCTAACGTCTCTGTTCCGCATTCTCCTGTCAGTGGCTTGGACAACCTTGTTGGTCAGCTGAACAAGGATCAGATTCAGAACTTCATTGCCTATTTCAGTTCTCAGTTGCAGACTAAACCATCTGACTCCGCTTCCGTCTCAGCTGTTCAACGCAATGACCCCTCTGGTATCTTATTCTCCTCTTCCACTTTCCGTTTTGTTGGTCTCTTAAGTTTTGCAAATTGCGTTACTGATCAACAAACGTGGATTATCGATTCCGGTGCTACTCATCATGTTTCTCATGATCGTAGTTCCTATACTACTCTTGACACATCGGTCCATCCTCTTGTGAATCTCCCTAATGGTTCATTTATTAGAGTTGGTGGAGTTGGCAAGATAGTTCTTAATGAAAGCTTGACTTTGCAAAATGTTCTGTTTATCCCAGAGTTCCGTTTGAACCTTCTGAGCATCAGTTGTTTGACTTCAGATCTTGGTGCTCGTGTGATCTTTGACTCTGGCTGTTTTGAAATACAGGATCCTTCCAAGGGATCGATGATTGGCAGAGGTAGAAGAGTTGCAAACCTATACGTTCTGGACCTCGAAGATGGAGGATCTGCAGTTTTGAATACGTCTGTTTTTCATTCCAATGCTGTTGTTGATGTCTCTATGTGGCATCAACGTTTTGGTCATGCTTCTTTTGAAAGACTTGAGCTTCTCAGTGATGTACTAGGATTTTCGAAAGCTAAGAATAAAGGACTTTTGCATTGCGACATTTGCCATCGTTCTAAACAAAATAAACTTTCTTTCACCTTACATCCAAAGCTTTGCTCTCAGCCTTTTGATTTACTTCACATTGACGTCTGGGGTCCCTTTTCAGAACCAACTCAAGAAGGATATCGATATTTTCTCACCATAGTCGATGATAATACAAGAACTACTTGGGTTTACTTGCTCCGTCTGAAAAGTGATGTTCTTAGCGTGTTTCCAGACTTCATTCAAATGGTTGAGACACAGTATTCGACTAAAGTTAAGGCTGTACGTTCAGATAACGCTCCAGAACTACGTTTTGACGCTCTGTACAAAGCCAAGGGCATCGTCTCATACCATTCCTGTGCAGAGACTCCTGAACAAAACTCCGTCGTTGAAAGGAAACATCAGCACATACTCAATGTTGCACGTGCTTTGATGTTTCAATCAGGTGTTCCATTGAGTCTTTGGGGTGATTGTGTACTCACTTCCGTCTTCCTCATTAACAGAACACCCTCTAAAGTTCTATCCAACAAGACTCCCTATGAGATGCTTACTGGTAAAGTTCCAGACTATACTAATCTGAAGACATTTGGATGCCTCTGTTATGCCAGCACGTCTCCTAAACAACGACATAAGTTTCAAGATAGAGCTCGTGCGTGTGTGTTTCTTGGATATCCTTCAGGTTACAAAGGCTATAAGCTTCTTGACTTGGAAAGCAACGTTACTTTCATATCAAGAAATGTGCTTTTTCATGAAACTATGTTTCCTTATCTGCAAGCGTCCTTGCCTTCTGGTTATGCAGAGTTCTTTCCAAGATTATCTACATCTCCAGCACCCGTTGAGCCTTCCTCTTGTTCTACTCCAACTGAGGTTTCGCGGGAGGTTCCAGTTCCTACCAAAAGAGTCTCAAAGCCCCCTCCACACCTTAAGGATTATCACTGTTCTAATGCAACTTCCTCCACGGAACATCCTCTCTCCAACTTCTTGTCCTATGATGCTCTCTCAGGCCCTTATATGATATTCATTAATGATCTAAACAGCATCCCTGAACCTTCTTTATACGCACAAGCGTGTAAGATAAAGGAATGGTGTGATTCAATGGGCATAGAGATCACCGCTTTAGAAGACAATGGAACTTGGATTGTTTGTTCATTGCCAGCAGGTAAGAAAGCAGTGGGTTGCAAGTGGGTATACAAAATAAAACTCAACGCACGTTCGCACCAGTAGCAAAGCTTGCAACTGTGAAACTTCTCATAGCCGTTGCGGCTGCAAAAGGATGGTCTCTCACTCAACTAGACATCTCAAATGCCTTTTTCAACGGGGACTTAGATGAAGAAATATACATGGTCCTTCCACCTGGTTACTCTCCAAGACAGGGGGAATCCTTTCCACCAAATGCAGTCTGCAAGCTCAAGAAGTCTCTTTATGGACTCAAACAAGCCTCTCGTCAGTGGTTCTTGAAGTTTTCTGCTTGTCTGCATCAGCTAGGATTCAAGACATCTTCTGGTGATCACACGCTTTTCCTCAAGAACTCTGGTAATGTCTATATGGCTGTGTTAGTCTACGTTGACGACATCATAATTGCCAATAGTTGTGATCACGCTACTTCCCTTTTGAAGGCTGCTCTTGAAGCATCTTTCAAACTCCGAGACTTGGGTACTCTTCGTTACTTCTTGGGGCTAGAGGTTGCTCGTTCATCTGCTGGGATTACTCTCTACCAACGTAAGTACGTTTTGGACCTTCTCACGGAGACGGGTTTACTTGGTTGCAAGCCTGCATCCATTCCTATGGACCCTAGTGTCAAATTATCCTCAGAAGATGGTGATTTACTTGAGAAACCTGAGGTTTATCGACGTTTGATTGGGAAGCTGCTTTACCTCACATTTACTAGGCCTGACATCACATTTGCAGTGCATCAGTTATGTCAGTTTACAGCTCTCCCTCGCGCTCCTCATTTACACGCAGCATATAAGGTTCTACACTATCTCAAAGGAACCATTGGGCAAGGACTTTTCTACTCTTCCACCTCTGATTTGCGTATGTCTGCTTTCGCTGATGCTTCATGGAGCTCTTGCCCTGATACTCGTCGCAGTGTCTCTGGATTGTGTTTCTTTGTTGGCTCCGCTCTCATTGCTTGGAAGTCAAACAAACAAGACACTGTCTCATGTTCTTCTGCAGAATCCGAGTATCGAGCTATGTCTGAGGCTGTGCGTGAAGTGATATGGTTTCGAAATCTTCTTGAAGATCTTTGGGTCACGCCTTCTGGACCAACATCCTTATACTGCGACAACACCGCTGCTATTCACATCGCCAACAATGATGTTTACCATGAAAGAACTAAACATGTTGAACGAGATTGCCATATCGTGCGTGAGCGTGTTGCCTCAGGAATGATCAAGACTCTTCACGTAAGATTAGAGAATCAACTTGCTGATATTTTGACAAAACCATGATCCTTCTGACTTGGTTTTGGTAAATTAGTTTTTTGTAATTATCATACCCGGTTTGTTCCGGTCTTACCAAATATGATCAAGTGTATATATCGACAACATTGTCACACTTTTATGAATAACAGAAACTTTTATAACTTTGTCTTCTTCCTTCTCTTTCATCCTGCTTTCGTTCTCCATGAAAGCTTGAAGAAGAAGTCGCTTTTCTGTTCATCTATTTTACTAAAAGCTCTCATATTATTTTTCTTTACCTTACCGGGGAGCAGACAAAAGTGTCTCAAAATCATACTCCACATCTTCAAGCTTTTCACCAAGATCATTTGCAAATGACTCCACCTGCCATATACTTTTCAAGGCTTGATCCTTCTGTTCTTTGGCCGCTTCCTTCTTCTCTTTCAGAGCCGCTTCTTGCCTCTGCAGCTCGAGAATCACGAGTTTCACCTCACCTATCTTACGTTCTGTCTCACTAACCTCAAGCTCAGCCTTGCGCCTTTTCCTAGTTTCACCCATCCTCTCCTTGTCACAACCTTTACGTTCCTCCAATATTTTCAGTTGTCTACCTTTGAGAACCAAGAGCTTGTTGATCCGTGATATAGGCCTTGTAACATCAAATCCATGCTTCTCTAGCTTGGTAAATGAGTCTTTCAGGCTATCGAGTTGGCTTACGGACACGTCCGTCTCCATATCTTTCAGTTTGTCCAATAATCCAGAAAAACTCGCCATCATACCTAACGCAGACCACCCTTCACGGAAATCTTCACTAGTCGACTCAATTAATGGACTGAAATGAGGACTCTGTGGCAGTTTCTTGAAGACTTCCATTGTTTCATAAATCTTCCACAGTGGTGACTTATTTGCAAAGGGCAATACCATCATTGTGTCCTTTGCTTGAGTATCTTCAACTTCAGAAGCAAAGTTCTTCACCAAAGTAGGGGTTCGCACTAGAAAGATCAACACAAATCGACAACAATGAAAAAATAGAAAGACATTTCCTTTAGTTAATTACTTGTTTCAAAGATCTAAGCTTTTGAAATATTATACATACCAGTATCATTGAGGTCTGAACTGTGTTCTACTTGTCCTTGTTTCCTCTTACGAGAGTAATACTTGCCAAAGAGATTGGATTTTGACTGAAAAATGGAAAGAACATTAGAGTTCAATGACAAATATTTTGCATTAGATAAACCAAACAAGCAAATCCACCTTGGGTCTTTTGTGCCAGATCCCATCTTCCAACTTCATTGGAGGCCTAAGATGAGAGTAACTGACTTGCCTAGAGGCCACCTTTGTTTTCCCCAAACTAACCATGTAACGTCCCTTGAAGATAATCCCTCTCACCACACCTTCACACCATACAGAACCAACAACCACCTCAACATGATCCAACAATTCATACTCTCCAACAGGACAAAGAGGCTGTCTTGGCCTGACTTTTCGCGAAGCAATGACATTGATTCTCGATGTCTCGCTGCATCTGAAGGACGTATCATCACAGTACTTGACAATGAATCTCTCCTCCTTCTCCACCTCTTCAATTATAATTGCCGGACCCCAACCAAAAGACCGTCTCAACTCAACCATGGTCCCAGAACTAAACACGGACTTGTCCAGTCCCTTCAAAGACATCAACACATACAACAAAGTTCACAACTTTTGACATGCAACACAAAAACCCACAACGGTTATATAAATCAGAGAGTCGTATACCTTGTTTTCTGGTCGGACCCATTTCGAACCGGTCCAGTCAAGATGAGCCCTTAACTGCTTTCTCTCAAAGTGATTGATGTCTGGTGGTGAATCGAAAGAAACAAGATATGTGTCATCCTCCTCTTTCCTTTTCACAACCAGACCACTCCACCAACCATCTTTGTAATACGCGTCCACCACCGAGCCTTCCTCAAACACAGCTCCGTCATCCACCGGTGGAATAGGTCGGATTAAGCTCTGATCTACCATTTCAGTCAGAGGAGACAAACCGTCTTCTTCGAGCCGCGTCGTATAACGGACTCGGAGCAACTTGTGTTGTGATTTGGTTGAGCTGTCTTCAAGAATGGCTCTGTACCAAGCGCCATTCTTGTCGTAAGACACTTCTACTCCACAGTCTATTGTTAAAGGTTGCATTTGCTCGTCCTTCTCCGACTTTGCTCCAGAGAAAACCATAATACAGAGAAAAGCTTCGCCTTTTTCTCTTCCTCGGGAGATGAAGACCACTTATTCTTCTCTCACCCACCGAGAGTGAGTTCAATTAATTAACCTCATTAAAATCAGATTAATACTAATGTCCATAGAGTTTAATACCGTGAACCTCTATAAATTAATAATGTTTAGAAAGACATCGAAATTATATTTTTCTATTAATTTATAAAGACTAGAGATTTTTTCCTAACTATGCCCAGTTCTCGTATAAGTTTAAATTTAATTTTAAAAAAAAAAAGATCAGTTTTTTATTTATTTAAATTTTTTGCACTTATAGGTGAATTAAAATTTTAAATTATGTATATATTGCAACCGATTTTAAACTATCAAATTAGTAAAAAAAA
>JABAYD010007248.1:0-13262 GCA_014822095.1 Diplotaxis tenuifolia | reverse complement strand
TTACTTGATTAATATTTAGTTATGTATCTTCTATTGTTTTAGTTTTTAACTTTTTTATTAAAATATATTTTCAGATAACAACACAATATATCTAAGAATTATCTTATTTAAAAACATATTATTTATATTTTGGATAATTTTTATGATTATTATTAATTTAATTACTTATCTATAAAAATAACTATTTTTTATTGTGTTTGTAATTTATATATAAATTCATTAAGGGTAATATCGACATTAACCACTCTAACTTTTAACGTGTGAGCTCCGTTGCGAAAAATCAATTCGCAAATAATAGTATAGATAACTTGTATTTTATTATAATATTATTTAGTAAATAACTTAAAAACACGATACAATAGAGTGAAAAAATTATGGTAGCATCAAAAAATAATGCGATTTCTTTACTTGGAACATGCATTGTGTTATTCAATCGATTTAGTGAAGTTTTTTTTGTTTTTTAAAGTTGTTCCAATCTCTGTTTTTTCTAGCAATTTTGATTTTTTTCAAATTTTTGGTCTTATATGAAAACCTTGTAAAGAAAAGTAATATTTGGTAAAATAAAGATTCAATTTCGCGTATATTGTTTTCGCTCTAGTTTTTTTTATTCATAACCAATCAAAATTATTTGTTGCTTTGGTATACATAAGCTTCAACATAGCCAAGTTCGGAGACGTACAAAACTTTCAATTTTTTAAAATATTATCATCCCAACATTTTAGTTGATGCGAATTTTAATGATTTTGTAATTTTTGTGATATTTTCGTAGTTACACGGGGATAACTTTAACTCGCTAATACATAAGTTACAAATGTATGAACTAAAAATAGATTAAATTAAAAAATATTGTTTTAACACATTAAATTAGAAATTAACAAAATTAGTATGTGGATGCATTAATTGCTAAATCATTGTGAGACTAACACGTGTCAAAGCGTTTATTACAATGCTTCTCAAATAATATATAGCAATCATCACTGTAGTCGCCGTAGCTACCACCATCGTCGCCCCGTATAAAGAAAATATATACTTATATATACTCTGCGGAGCAGCCATAACTGTAGTCGACGGAGTCACCACCATCATCACCGCCGTCACGGTAGTAGTCGCCGGAGCAGTTTGTGGCGGAGTCTCCGCAGAGTAGGTCCAGCCGTAGCTGCCAATCTGCCCCCCAGCTTGAAACATCGCTTCACCAAGATGAGAACCACCATGAACACCACCCCCAAGGCAAAGCTAGCTGCCACAAAAACGCCTGGGTTGATGCACTTGTGGTGTTGCTTCGGGAAATCGGGACAATTCTTTTCCGCCATTAGAGAAAATTTAAGAGAAAATTTGAAAAAAAATTTGAGAGAAACTTTGAGAGAAATATAATTTATTTTTATAGTAACATCTATCTTTCTATTTGAACGACATCTTACATTTGCTTTATATTAATATTAGTATTTACCCGGTGCATAGCACCGATCAATTTACTGTTCTAAAATGCTTTGATTTTTAGCATAATGTCAGTTAAAATAAATTATTATTTTGTTCCATTAACTTTATTCAATTATTTCATACTGAATTAGAAAATACTTAATATAACATAATAGAAAATTTGGATGTAATGAATCCAATAAATTTACCTTGTCATTAATATTATATTTTATTGATAGTTTTAATAACAATTTTTTTGACAGTTTAATTACCTAACTTTTTAAAAAAAAAAAACACACACCCAAACAAAATAAACCTACATTACTTATTTTGATAGTTTGTTGAATTTTTAAGATTAAAGTTTTGCAAATTTATTAGTCCCTTCTTTGGCAGAAGCAGTAGCAACAGAAGCCACAGCTGAACAATGTACCAATGGGACATGACCCAATGACATTATTGAAATCTTCACATGCAGCTTCTATCTCAGATCTTTTGAGTTTTGGGACACCTGGAGTGGCATCGCATCATTTGCTAATCATGAGATATAATTTATTCCATCTTACAAAACCAAAACAGAGTGTTTTATCGAGTAACATTAAAGAGTGAATCAATGAACTCAACGTACCATTTGTTCTTAGATTGTGTACGGTACTACGGTTGTACCTTTTAATATTTTGAATATTTGTTTTTGTTATTTTTACATATTTAGTTGTGACTATTTAATAATTTATATTTTTGAATATTTATAGATATAAAATTAAAAAATAATTAATGTATTTAAATATATAATTGTGATGTAGATATTTGAAGTATCCAAAACATTTCAATTTGGTTCAAATTGAGATATGTTTATCAGAATATTTAAATTTTAGATACATCTAAGTATTTTATCAGTTTTAAATTGTGTTTACTATTATTTTTAAATATATTTATATTTACGTGAACTTACTTTTTCTATTAATATTAAGAAAAATAAAATAAGTGTGAAATAAAATAGGCATGTTTCAAAATGACGTAGTATATAACTAATAACTTGTATTTTTTTATAATATTATTTATTAAACAGAGTAAAAACACGATACACTCGAGTGAAAGAAAGTTATGGTAGCATCAAAAATAATGTGATCTCTTTATTTGAAACTTGATGTGTGTTTTCAATCGATTTCGTGAATTTTCTTTTTTTTTTAAGCGGTCTCAATCTCTGTTTTTAGCAATTTTGATTTTGTTTTAAATTCTTAGTTTTACATAGAAACCCTGTTAAAAAGTAATATTTGATAAAATAAAGATTCAATTTTGTGTATGTTATTTTTCAACTTAGTTTTATTAATTCATAACCAATCACAATTATTTGTTGCTTCAATATACATAAGCTTCAACTATAGCGAAGTTTAAAAAAGTACGAAACTTTTAACTTTTAAAAATACTTTCATCCCAACATTTTAGTTGATACGAATTTTAATGATTTTGTATTTTTTTCAACAAATAACATTTTCGTAGTTACACATGAATAATTTCAACTCACTAATGCATAAGTTAGAAATGTATGAACTAAAAATAAATTAACTAAAAAAAGTAGTGTTTAAACACATTAAATTATGAATTAAAAAAATTAGTGTGTAAACGTATTAATTGCTAAATCATTGTGACACTGATATGTGTCACTCAATTTTGTGTTATTCATGATATTTTCTGTAACTTTTTTTGTATCTCGTATTTTCCTTTTGTTTTTGAAATTTCGATAAAAAGCAAACAAAATAAAAAAGTATGTTTGAAATCGTTACAATTTGTTGTTGCTAATCTTTAATTTATGAGTGTATTCAATCTAATCCCTTTTACGCAATTATTTCTTTGTTCTATGTGAAAACATGTATAATACTAACTATAAACTCTACAAATCAAGAAGACTAAAAGTTTAAAGCATTATGAATTTGTAAAGGCAAATAACGTTAGAAAATGGTTTTTGTATACATCGAGAATGTGATAACTTTTTCCAACAAATTTGGATACGCCTGTCTTGGTGCCAAAATGGTTGTTTGGCTTCATATGTTTAGACAGTATTGATTCTACGTATCCCTTTGTTTTCTTATATTTGTTCTTACATTTAACCCCAAAACAACACACTATTTGCCTTTCTCTTTTGATGGCTAATTTTTTTTTGCTAAATTATGGGTGATGGCTAAAAGTTTCTCTACTCTTTTTCTATCTTGTGATCTTTACGATCTACAGAAGTCAATTCTTTATTAATAGTGGATTCATAGGAAGGGCTTATTGCTAACATTGATCTTTAGCTTTTAGTATTGCAAAAATTGACAATATTCAGCGAAAATGTTCTGATGTTGTTAAACGTTAAAGAAGAGTTTGTAACCATCTTTCTATATAAGCTCCGTTTAATTTCGATATCTTCACGTCGATCTAAATAACTTTTTCTCTCAAACATTTTTTTTTATAAGAGAATTGGCATTTTAATTCTTGATTTAAAACATATAGAATCAAG
This sequence comes from Diplotaxis tenuifolia, assembly GCA_014822095.1. Classification (NCBI taxonomy): domain Eukaryota; kingdom Viridiplantae; phylum Streptophyta; class Magnoliopsida; order Brassicales; family Brassicaceae; genus Diplotaxis; species Diplotaxis tenuifolia. The sequence continues at coordinate 9,352 of JABAYD010007248.1, read as the reverse complement.
AAGACGTCAAACAAAAGACAACAAAAACAGTTTTACTCTCCCGCCCATTGTCCAATGAGTTTTCTCATCCATGCACAGGCCTTACATGTAGTACATGCATCTCAAACTTTTTTTGCTATAAAATTTAAATAAATTAGAAGTAATTAACTAATCCAGTTAGCAGCAAGCAAATGCGATTAGCATTTAATATATTATATATAATATTGAAAAAAAGTCAATCAATTAACTGCCATCATTTCATTTTTTTTTTTTTTTTGATCAAAAACTGCCATCATTTCATAAACCCCACTCTGGCTCAAGAATCAGGAGACAAATAAGTACTTCGCGTTCTTGTGAAGCAAGTTTGTGCACTCGGTGAAGAGAAAGTGATCATTCACTGAAAAGTCGAATCACAGCCGTTGATTTCACATTGTTTAGAATAATGAATCAAAGCCGCCCATGTGTCCAGGAAACAGATTATGGACATTGACGTAGCGTTAAGCTGCCGTAAGAGCTGACCATTTCGCAGTTCGTGTGTTCTGTTTCGCCAACACGTGGGACAAACAGTCCACTTCCATCTTTATTCACCCCCACCCCATCATCGCGTCATTTCTACGGCTACGATTAGCGGCTGCTGCTTGACGCATGGACGGCTTTGATTAAACGTGACCCTTTCGAATATTTACAACCAAGTCATATATTGGAGACTGGAGAGTGATGTGAAAACACAATGTTAATTAGTAGCTAAATCGAGTTACGTTCATAAAAAAAAGTTGTACATCAAAGTAAGAATAGTTTTTGTATACTTTCTCAGTTTCTTATTATAAACAGTTTTAGAAAAATCTTTTTGTTTTAAAATGTAGAAAATTTTCACACATCTAGTAATTTTTATATTTATCAGATTAGTGTGTCCAATCAAATAATGTCAATTTTTTTATAATGGTTGAACTATTTATTAAATAATATTTTTGAAAAATAATAACTTTTTTAATACTTGTGTTCTTAGCTTAAACTATTTATATTGTGAAATGTAGGGTGTATTATTTAACGGTGAATATATTCGTTGTTAGTTGATTTGAAGGCTTTCCATTATGTGCTTTTTATAATAAATAAACTAAAATAATAAAATTCATTAGTTTAGTAGTTAAGCTGGTAGAAACATCTTACACATGATTCAACCTTTGAATTGTTTTCACATGTAAGAAGGATAATAGTAAGTTGCTTAAAATTATTACACATTTAGTGGTTTTGTATGTATTGAGATCACTGATTTATCTCGTTAGTGTAGACATTATCTTCATCAAATCTTATACAATTCATTGTGTGAACATTATAAAAACTTGGTTAGAAAAAAAAGCACTATAAATACTTATACAGTGTAATCTTTTGATTATCTGTTTTATAGGAATGTATCAACACAGTCTTTTTAAGAACCAATACTAATGTGAAAAGAATAGGTTTCAATGTATCTGTTTTTGGTGTCAGTAACTACAATTACAAAAAAAGCAATAAATAAAACTGAAACAAACATGCATATGTCGACACAAATAAAATAAAACATGCAGATATATAATATTAAATTTAATTTTAAAATAGTTCCAAGAATATTTCCAAAATAAACAGCTCTCACAAGTTATGTGAGAGAAAAACTACAATCACGATTTTTCTTCCAATCGGATTCCCCTTCGTCTGGTTCTTGTCCAACATTTTAACTTAATCCAGACAGAACACAAGTAACTTCTTAGAGAAAATGGCGGACTAGCTTTAACTCTCTGTGTAATGAAAGAAAAGAAAATCATTACCAGTGATTGCTATGTCCAGCCATTTCCTCAAATAAAAAAAAAAAGAGTCAGAGATGATACAAACAAAAGAGAGAGAGTATATTATAAAAGAGCTTAGTTGTGAGAAGAAGATTCTGATTGATGTTGATACTTCAGTTTCACAAGTAGCCAAAGCTTCTTTCTCCATTTGAATATGTTTTCTTTTTTTCAAGCATAGTACATGTACAAACTGTTAGCCGCAGCGCAAGCTATGGAGTTTTCTGTTGGATGCCATGCGAGATGCAGCAACTTGGTTGTATGGTCAAAAGAGTTACCATTCACATCGCTTCCAGGACTCTCTGCTCCTGTTTCCCAATTTTTAGAAAGTATTATTTATCTCTCAATATGCTCAGTTAATCTCATGCTATAAAGGCAGAGACTAAGGTATAAAATTCACTGACCTCTTCTAACCACGCGTGTTATACTGCTTAACGATGGTCTTGATGGCTTGGCAGGAGTTGTAACTTGTCTCCTATAAGTTTTAACAACATATTCTATCTGATCAATACTATTGATTAATGAAAAAAATGAGAGAGAAGGAAGATTCATGTTGACAGCACCAGTTTGTTACCTCATTGGGTTTCTGCTTGCTTCCAAGGTTGTAGTTTCAGTACTTCCAGGGGAAACACCAAACACACGGAAGAGATTGCTGGAAACAAATTTTAAAGTGTGGTAAGTTTATCACAGAACAATCTTAAATACAATAAAATTATAGAAAACGAAACATTACCTGTAAGAACCTGTAGCCACTCGCAACCCATTCCCACTTACGCAACACTCAAACTTATCGAAGATGGAATCATTTTCATATAAATCACAGAGCTGGAGATGGTCACAAAAAGGTAGTCATCAGTTTATGCCACAGAGTCTGCTAATGCAACTCTTTCAAAGTAAATGAAACTGAGTACTGACCTTTGGTCTTAAATGTTCGTGAACATTGAACGTTGATACTGGACCAGAGTCCATGTTGATGTCCCATAACTGACATGTAAAACATAAATCACCATGAATTCAGTATTACTGCACATAACCAATGCCAAGAATGCATGTCGTCAAATGCAACTCTCTCGATTTAATGAGACATAATGCACCATGCAACACTCGAACCTTAAGCGTCATATAATCACGGCTAAGTATATATCTTCCTCCTTTCGAAAATTTGATGTCTGAAACTGAAGCAATTATCTCCGTGAAAAATGATCTAGAAGTTGTTATCGCTGTGTCCTCAAACCTACAAAAAAACAAGCAATACATTACAATTTCTCTTGTGTTTGCCATACAACTATGGCATCCTCAACATCTGTATTTTAAAACACAACTCACTTTATCCTAAAAAGTGTTACTTCTTATCAAGATGATACAATCGTGTTGATGCATTCAGATATTTATACATATATGGATCCTCCTTTCTGTAAATTCCATTACTGAGAAAACCTCAAGACTTACAATTTTGAATGTGAGTCACATAAAGCTGATTGTCGCAGATCAATCAGGCGAATTGAACCTTTCGAACTGCTATACGCTAAGGTATTGCAATGAGTAGGATGAAACTCGGCTGATGTGATAACCTCTGCAACAACCAATAGTGTAAATCATTGCAAGCTCTAATTAACTCTCCCTCAGCTCAAGTAAATTACTTATAAATAAAATGAAACATGTGAGTAACCAAGTTTGATAATTCCATTTCAGAAGGAAAAACGAAGCTTACCAGTTAGATCTTCCATATTAGCAGGCTTGACGTCAACAATGTTAAAACTCTGATTGCTTATCTCCAGGTTCCAAAGATTAATTCTCAGATCATCCGCAGAAATAAATGTCTCGCCGTCACTTGAAATTTGGTACCAAAATCACCAAGAGAAGAACATAAACAATGCAAATAGGAGGAAGAAAGCATTTATGTGATGTGACCAAATGAACGGAACACCAACCTGTTGTTTGAGATTGAATTGATATGATAATCATGAGCATGAGTGTACACTCTTCGACATCTAGCCACAGGGCTAGTCTCAAGGCTAGTATTTACCTGTAAGTTGTAAATGAAATATTAGTTCACACACCAGCAAAATAAAATAATGGAATCTTAACAACCCTATGATGCGAATAATATTGCTTCAGAGCTAACTACATGCCAATGCATTCATATTATTTCAGCTCATTCCGGCACTACTCAAAGATTTAAAAGTTTTGAGTTCAACTCTACCACAGGTAACTGCAGCGATGGGATGCCTCCTGGGGGAAATGAGTAGTCATTACTTAAATAGTTGTTAACTTTAACAGGTAAGCCTCCGTTAGTGAGGCATGAATCTGTAACGTTTGAATCACTTGAGCTTGAAACACTTCCATTTCCTAGAGCTCTGGAAGAATCTGTATTTATATCACAAATTTTCTTGATCTTTTTCTCTTGAACCTGTTTACAGGAATTGTATTTAGATATTCAGCATAAAAGTTAATTCAAAAACAATATCTAAAAAGATAATCATAGAACCTAGACACATTGACCTCTCAGACTTATCTAATATAAATCCATTTAATCATTACATTCAGCATGTATAACCATTTAATTATGATAAGAAGTACAACCAAAATTCTAAAGACCGTTCGTGAAAGGCTAAGATACAAACATTATGCAGTGTAGAAAAACAGCTCCTATGAAATCATTCAGAGGCCAAGTCATGAAATTAAAGAAAATTTTCTCACCTTCCAAAACTTGATGGTTTTATCATTCGTTGAAAGGAGAAAAAGAGCACCATTGGCTGTTTGAGACCATCTAATTTTATTGATTTTCTCCTCTATCTCCAAACTCTTGAGGTAATCAAACTGGTATACAAGGTTTCACAGCAATGAAAATTCAAATCAAAGGTATAACCTATGTTGTAGGGATGGGAACAAAAGAAAGTAAAAGACTTTGCCTCAGGTTCATGACTTTGAAACTCAGTTTTATAACGAAACTCCGGATGTCTCACTGGACTATCTGTTCCTTCGAGATCCTTTCTACCTCCACTGGCCTGTGAATATCATCATAACATCAGAAAAACAACAACAATCTCATCTTTGCATATAGAAAAGTGTGATGCACGAGCATACATTTTTGGAATCTGTCCTCTCAAACAGAACAACACGCCCACCACGGTCCCCAGTAGCAAGATAGTCACCAGATTTATCAAACTCAATCGCTGAGATTATATCAACTGCAGAGGAAACAACAGTAGCTACAGTTTTCAATTCAGATAAAAAAAAAACATTATTACATAAATGTGATCACAAACGCAATCTTGTAATCAACACATGCTTGCAATCAGACAAAACCTACAACCCTTGCAACGCAAGAAACCTAATAGATCTACTACACACACACAGATTAAACCCTAATTCGATTACTAGATCCAGTGGCAGAGAAGCACAAAGTGAAAGCGATGAAGGAATATGATATACCTTCTTGAACTTCTTCACCGGCGCTGCGTTCACCAAAGACCTGAGAGAATCTCCAATCCAAAGGCCCTGACGAAGCTCCGACATCATCATCACCCTTCATCTTCTCTTTCTCAGACACTCTCTTCTTCTTCCCTCTTCAGATTAACATCAGCAATCAGAGAGAAAGAGATCAGTAATCGTTAGATTGAGCTTACAAGATTTTTACTTCGATCAGTAAGTAATTCGATCAATCAGTATCACAAGATTCCCAGATTTTGACAAACCAAACACACCACTCTTGTCTCTCTGTCTCTGTGAAAGGGGCAAAACCGGAATTTAAGAGAAACAAACGGCTTGTCGTTTTTTACACGAGTTTGGAAGTCTATGCTAAGAGTCACGTGCGGTTACGTGGAGCTCTATCAAAGTTTGTAACTATTGGACTTTGTGATTAACTTTTTTGGCCTTTGATTATACATTACACTTGATTTTATTAACGTTATAAAATGATATGATTATCTTTTTTTGGTCAAACTGCTATATCATTAAGCCCAATGGCTGGAAAATACCAGAAGTCGTGAGCCCATTACAACAATATTTATCCAACTCATTTTCCAGATTAAAAAGTCGGGGCAACACCGTTTGGATCAAACGGTTTAACTAGTACTCAACTAAAAACTTTGGAATCTTCAATCCACTTCGATGCAAGAGATAAATGGTTATCTAATATTTGATCCCCTAAAATATATCGTCCCTTAAATTTCTCCATCTAACAATAGTTCTTGTCATTAATATATTTTTGCTTCGTGTTTCTTTGTTTAGATCCTATCTTGTTTTCTCTCCAAACAAACAATGAATGAATAAGTATCGTCTCCTTTAGAGTATAATTAACGGGAGTTCTTCGTGGATCTCTTAGATAGTGAGTCTCATTTTTCTTGTAAAAATCAATCTCAAAAGTAATAAACTAAAAAATGATTGTAGAAGATTTTTTGTCAGTTCGCAGGCCTCACCAATACATGGCACAAAAAAAAAAAATTGCCTAAGAACGGTTTTTAGAGATAATGATGGTCACAAAAACATAAAACACACATGACACATTACCCATGCAGTTTGAGTAATGCGCATATGGAATAATGGAAATAATTAACTTACCAGAATAACCTTTTTTCAGAAAAAAACTTACCAGAATAGCTTTATTCACAAACGACATATAGGCTAGCCTAGAACATCCTCAGTATTTGGGATCAGACTCGTTCTCCAATGTCAGATCCATGGGTGAATGAATACTAATTAACCTATAACAAATCACGTTTCCTTCTTTCAGAAAGGTAGATTTGTTTATACTAATTCGGTTATATAATACTCTCTCGGGTTGTTTACACATACGTACTATCGTTTTCAAGTTATTTGTCGCCCAATATAGTGCGAAAGGTTTTTCCTGCAACACATTTAGTCAGCTAGCTTTTAGATGAAACTTCACTAAATACAAAAATTACGAAAGGATTAAACACATGAAAAAATTACGAAAGGATTAAACAGTCATTAAAGATTAGACAAAACTTCGCTAAGTACACAATTGATCAAAATGATTGATAAAAATATGAGAAACACGGGCTGGCAATCATTCAACGAAAGGGAGATTCAGATTGAAGGAGGAATAGCTTATTGGTTTAGCACAAGATGTAAATAAGAAGTTTGGAGTATAGAAAGATAGAAAATTTTGTTTTTCATGAATATTTTATGCTAAAAGTTTTTTTTTAAAATTAAATTTAACATTCAATTCAAAAAAAAGCAAATCACTTAACTACATACAATTTTAGCGTAGATGGATCATCTATTAGCGTTTAAATTTAATTTTTGGTTTAATTTCGCTGGATAATGTCAATTTATGTTTGGACCGCACATGTTAAGTTTTTGTTCTAAATTAATTTAATTTTGGTGTTTAGGCCAGTATTACGAGTGTTTAGATTCGAACTTACAAAGGCTTCATACAACTCTCTACCAATTTATTTTGGACCACACTTATTAACTCTTACGCTACATAAAGCACAACGATGAATATCAGACTTTGCTAGTCTCTTCCGTCAAGAGCCAGTCCAATGCTAATTTCAGGATGGGTTTGGGCCTTAGGCCTTATTTCCTCTAGGCCCGGAACCAGCCTTTATCTGCACCTGTTATGGTCCTGGACACTCCTCTCCGCCCGAAACTCCAACTCGTGACCTCTCAGACATATGCCTGAGATGTTACCAATTGAGCTAGCTCGTCCGGGTGCTAATTAATTCGTTTTTTTGCAAAGGCATAACTTCAAATGCATGGACATATAATTGATCAATCATCCAGACATGGAATACAGGTTTGATGTACGCGGTTGTTTATGGGATCAACTAATAACTTTGTTTTAAGAAAGTATCGGACTTGACAAACGTCCAATCACGTACGGTCTAATAAGTTGGTTATGTTGTATTGTTAACGGAATGATGCAGAACATATATATATATGTATTATTTATATGTGATGTATGAGAAAGAACAAAAAAATGAAGAAAGTGAGAAGATTCATGTTGTCATTCTTGCATGCCTTACCGACCTACCAAGTACATAATCGGAACCCTAGAACGATATTTGTTCATTTTAAATTAACTAGTAGTTTAACGTTCAACTAGCTAGCATTTAATCAATAATTTTGTGTAAATATAAATACTACTAGTTGATGATCAGATGTTTTTAAAAACTATTTTTAAATTAAGCACTAGTATACATATATATATATATTTTTTTTTTTTTAATCTTTATTACATAATACAAACCCGATAACTTTAGCTCGTTTATTTAATAAATATCCGAAACTTTTGCCTGAAAAATCCCCCAAGTCACTAGATTAGAGGATTATGCATAACGTATTCCATAACATTCATTCCATAATTAGCTATCAAGAAAAGTCACATAAAGAAACTTTATACATCGGAATCTGAATGAGAAAGGTAAATGATTAAGCGTATGTATGTTTAATTATGGCTGCGTGAATACAAAATAAGGCAAGCCAACCTTGAGAACAAAAAATTAAAAGCGAGAAAGAACAAAAAATGAAGAAAGTGAGAAGATTCTTTTTGTCATTCTTACTAAGTACATAATCGTAACCCTAGAACGATATTTATTCATTTTAAATTAACTAGTAGTTCAACAAGTACTCAATAATTTGTGTCTAATATAAATAATACTATGATGATCAGATTTTTGTAAGAACTATTTTAAAATTGAGCACTAGTATACTGTATACGTATATATATATATATATATATATATATATATACTTCGCATCTTTATTACATAATACAAAACGCTATAACTTTACCTGGTTTGTTCAATAAATATCCGAATCTTTAATGTAAGTCACTAGATTAGAGGATTATGCATATTCCATAATATTCATTCCATAATTAGCTATCAAGAAAAGTCATATAAAGAAACATTTATACATCGGAATCTGAATGAAAAAGGTAAATGATTAAGCGTATGTATGTTTATGGCTGCTTGAATACAAAATAAGCCAAGCCAACCTTAGGCCGATGCAAAGTGAAGAGAATGGTTTCATGTGCACCCACAATTTTTTTTTCTCTTTTTTTTTTGCATTTTGTAAGGAAATATTAGATGAAATGGAAAATCATCTTGCATATTTACCCTACATTAATCCATTTTATATGTTTTTGCATTCAGTAAAATCTATTTCTGAATCCCCCCCCCCAAGCGCGTTCATAATTTGGATGGATTAGGCCGGAAATGAGTTACAGGAGATAAGTTATACTATTAGTTCGATCGATATAATGAGATATCGTTTTTGATAAATTTTATAATTGACTCAATAAGAGTTGGATACGTGTAACATTACAGCATGATGCTTCACCTATTACAATAGTATTTTTTTTTTATTACAGTAGTATTGGAAACCGTACAAAGGTTTTTTTTCTTGTCTAAACAAGAATTTAATGTATGGAATCTTCAGTTTTCACTATAAAATTGGCAAATGCAAAAAAAACTAGAATTTATTCTTGATTTCTACGTAATTCTATATTGCAGGTCCCCTAAGTCGGGTCTCTTAACGTACAGTTCTTTAATTTTTAGGGGTTTTTACCAAAACTAACCTACAAC
>JABAYD010007241.1:268-19240 GCA_014822095.1 Diplotaxis tenuifolia | reverse complement strand
AAAAGCTTAGGAGAGTTGACTCAGGCATTTCATCGTTTATGTGCACATTGTGGCTTCTTTGGTTTGGTTTAATTTACTAGTGATTGGAAGTGCATGTTCTTGTTTGATTGTTGCACGGCCGGTCGATACAACCTGTACTTAGACCAGATCGGGGGTTTCACAGCCGTCCTCTAACGAAGAAGGACATAGTGCCATCACTCGCAATCGGTTGCGGGTTAGCATATGTGAGCTGAGCGGTAGCCATGAATTGGCAGACGAGTGGAGCGTAGAGGTCATATGGACGGGTCGCCATAGTACCAAAACTCATATGTTCAATCATGTCGAGTACGTCGAACTTTAACCCGAGTTGCTGAATGGTGTCCTGGTCAAGGAAACGAGTGGATTCAATGGAGACGTCGAGCCAAGCATTGTATAATAGGCTGTCATAGTCATCCCATGTATCAGTGAGCTTGCGGTTGGTGCACTCGTTGCTTTTGACCACTGCTTTCGGGTCCGCAAAGTCCTCAAACGTAGGGATCAGAGTTTTGTCGTTCGAGGCCAAGGATGTCTCATGTTTTGTGATGGGGTGGAGGTAGAGCGTCGACTCCTAGATGATCGTGCTCTGTCGAGCTTCTGCTTGGTCCTTCTTTGATCTCCAGAATCCATTGGTACCTACAAAGACACATGATATTAGTAGTAAGTTAGTACCCGAAACCACAGTGCATGAAGTCGATCGATGCGACAAAGACACTATCGATCGATATATAGAACTTTGGCTGGACCGATTCATAAGAAATCGATCGATACTGCGCTTCTCCTGTCGATCGATTTCGAATTGCGGAACCTGCAAAAATCATTTAATTCAAACTGCAAACGAAAGGTAAACTTGACACATCATATGGTGTCTAAACTCTATTTGTTCAACCAAAACAACCCAGCCCATCTCTAAATCGTGCCTAATCAATCGTTCTTGCTTCCCTAATAATGAAACTACATACTACACTTAAAAATCGAGAATTTTGAAACAATACCTTGTACATCGGTGCTGAAAGTGAGTAAAACATATAGAAGATTGAAAAACGAGCAGATTAAGGCGAAAAACGAAAGAATTTCTTCAAAAAACAAGAGAGAAAGAGGAGTTGTCGAATTCTTTTGGGTTTTAGGTTTAAGGTAAAAGCAGCGTGTATCGACTTAAATGAGGATGCCCTCGATATCGTCACATCGATCGATACATCAACACATGCATCGATCGATATATTTTGAGTTTTGACACTTTTATCCCAAAACTTTTAACTCGAGCTTTTTTTTTTAATGGGTTGCCTCCCATTCAGCCCTAGTTTATAGTCTTATAGCTTGACTGACGGAGTTGATTACTCCGTGGTTGGTAGCTCGAGACGAAAAGGTCTACTATTTGGAGGCTTAGCCAGTAGTGTTTGATTCTTTGGCCGTTTACTATGAATTCCTCTCCTTTATCATTTCCGAGGGTTATGGCTCCGGATGGATGTACATTTGTGATAGTAAAAGGACCTCACCAACGAGAGCGAAGCTTTCTAGGAAATAGGTTTAAACAAGAATTATACAAAAGTACCTGATGATCAGGTTCAAAGTGTCGGGATATGATTTTCCTATCATGATAGGCTTTCGTCCTTTCTTTGTTTAATTTCGAGTTTTCGTAAGGTAGGTGTGTTATCTCATCCAATTCATTAAGCTGAATCAGTCTCCTTTCAGCGGCTGGATTGATGTCGAAGTTTAATTTTTTTACAGCCCACGCTGCTTTGTGTTCTAATTCAACTGGAAGATGACATGATTTTCCGTAGGACATGTGGAAAGGGGTAGTTTCGAGAGGTGTTTTGAATGCAGTTTTGTATGCTCACAAAGCATTATCGAGTTTCTGAGACCAGTCTTTTATGAAAATTCTTACTGTTTTATCCAGAATTTCCTTGATTTATCTATTCGACACTTCTAGTTGTCCACTTGGTTGTGGATGGTAGGGTGTGGTGACGCGATGGTGAACACTGTTTTTCTTCCCTAGCGGATCGATCGTCTTATTTTGATTGCTGTCGATCGATTTCTACTTCTTCCGAATCCCTTTGCTCTTCATCTACATCAATCACCGTCGTTGCTGCATTTTCAGTACCCAAATTTTCTTTCTCGCAGAGAGATTCAATTTCTACTTCGGGATCGACGAAATTAATGGGGTGAGAGTGTCCCTTTTCCTTATTCCTGGTGTCGCCTAGCGTCTCAGTGCCAGAGTTTTCACCAGTGTTCGTATCTAGACGCTTTCCACTTCTTAGCAGGACAGCACTAACTTAACGTTTCGGGTTTGATTCAGTCTTTCCTGGGAGATGTCCCGTTTCTCTTTTAATCGCAATAACGGTGTCGGCGAAACATCTTTCTAATCCTTTGAGATGGTCACTGATACCGTCCAATTTATTTATCGGCTCAACATAAATTATATCTATCTTCCTGTCAAGATCACCCGTTAACCTACGATTACTTGTGAGGGCTTGGTTAAGACTTGATTTCTCCAGTCCTCTTAGTGTTCCCATAGTGCTCTCGAATTTCTTCCCAACAGGTGAGGAAACCTTCTGGTTCTTGATTTCGCCACTCCCTTGCTTTTCCTTCCTGAGAAAAAGGAAAGAGTTTACAGTGGTTGTGCTAATCAGAAAAAAGGCCCTCCAGGTGTTCAACGTGATATTGTTGGTGCTAGGAGGGCGAACCATGGAAAGGTTTACGATGTATCATGACGAGGTAGTCAGCATTACGCTTAAGATTTTTGGTATCGTCTCCTGATAATCTAAACACTGACCTACTGGAATAGGTCCTACCAGGCTTTAAGTAGTTTTGCAGAGGCAAATCAAACCTATCACCTTGATTCGAGGTGGAGTAAGTAATTTCAGGAGTTTTAGTTTCTGTTTATTCGGCTCATTGCTTTACCTAATTAACCTATTGGTTCAATTTGAACTACTACCTTATTAGCACATTCGGTAAGAGGAAACTTACCTGCTTCCGGCAAGAGGTCATCGATCGATGTATCCGGATATGTGGCGATCGATATTTTGCCAAAGGTGTCGTCCGTCTCAGTCGTCCCCGTGAGACTCGATGTCAAGTAAGTCGCGTCGGGCGATGGTCAGCCGAATATTGTGTTCTCCATTTTAGGTACCTGATGATTCAGTATAAAAAGGAGATTTTAGTGAATTAAATTAACAAAGTCTAAACCACACTTAAACAAAATCTAATGGTAATAAAAAAGAGTCCCCGCCAACGGCGCCAAATTTGATATCACTCAAATTACCTCAAAGAGTGACCTTACTATCTCAAATAAGAGATTCAGACGTAGTACTTAAAGATTGAATCCACATAGACTCTAGGATTACTCAATAGATTTTTAGTATTAAATAAAGGTTAGACTCGATGATTAAAACAGTAAATGACTAAGGTGAACAAGTGAATTGTTCAGAGATTTTTTTTTAAGGTTGTCTTCAGTTGGGAAGATAGCTAGACTTAGGTGTTAAAATATGTAATTATAATGGGGCTTTAGGGGTTTTTAATTGTTCATGAACTCAAACAAATTGTGAAACCAAGAAGGTTTCCTTTGTCTAGATCTCGGATAGCTAGTATCGTTTGCTAATCGCGAGAAAGGGTCAATCGAAATGTCCACAAGAACATCGATTGGTGCACTTTTCAAAACAACGATCGTTACGAAAGTGGTCACATCGATCAATATTTCTTCTAGCAAGCTTTGCGGTTTGGTCATTGTTGTTCTCTAACTCACTAGAATTAACTCTCGTGTAAATCTAGTAAGTTAGATCAACTAGTTGTAATTGGGGTATTAAAGGATAACTATCATTACTCAATTAATCCCTAGATCTAAAGTAAAGATTATAAACCATTAATCTAACACAACCTAGTTGAAGAACTAATTAAATCATTCCCTAGATAAGCCTTGTGGCTAATACATATTTCAATCCTTTATGAGAAACCTAAATCTAACAAATAAGAATTACTCAGACATATTCATGAGAGACAAAGTCATAATGGTATAAATAAAACTTATTTGAAATTGAGAAACAAAGTAAAACAGAAGCAAAGGAGTTCAAGATCTTCTCTGTTTTGTAGTATCAGATCTCTCTCTCCAGATTCCTAAGCTCTTCTTCAATGGTAGTCAAGTTGGTCTCTTCCAAAACTAGGTCTAGAAGTTCTGTAGAGAAGTCTGCCTCTAATGTAGCACAAAGCCATAATTATATAGCCTTACAGGCGGTCAGGGACTAAAGTTGTAAGTAACGAGACTTTTTGTAGAATATGAAATCTTCTAATTCGCCATTAAGTTCTGGACGTCTCTTGCGTCGATCGACGAGGGTTGTTATGCGTCGATTGTTATTTAATAGAGAATGTCGACTGATTTGTTACAGAAAGTATCGGTCAATTTTCTATCTGTGAAGTTTCTTCAGAATCTCCAAAATGTCTCAAAATGTCTCAAAATCGTCATTTCCTCAATATAGGTACCTGGACCTGTGAATACTCTAATACTACTATATAATATAATAAATAGCTATAAAAATACTTATATATCATAGCTAAAACAGGGTCAAATCTATGGTATATCACAGAGCCCGTGCGGAGTTAGTTGCGGGGTGATTTCATGCTCGAATGTAATCGAGGGGAATGAGAGCGGATGCACGTGAACCTCAGGGCTTAAAGAATGAGATTTTTCAGATCGTGGTGCGAGGAAAAAAAGTTTAGATTGGTGGTCCAATGTCTGATCATACAGCTTTGTTTTTCTTATAAGGAAGTATTTTTCGTAAAATATGTTACGTTCACTTTCGAAAGTTACTTCGTATGACATGATCCTGACTACACAAAGGATTCCTCGCTTAAGTAACCGGCGACGAATTTAGTAAATTGACACGACGCATGGAGATGTCAGTGTTTCCGCAGGTTTTTGAGAAACCTTTCCGCTTTGTTTTTGATTCTTCGGTGATAGTTTCTTATAGTCACTCACGGAGCTTTACAAAAGGTTATTTCACCGAGAACAAGTTGCAAAAAATTTTAGCGGGTTTCTTGAGCGGAACGAATCACTTGACCAGCAATAGGATTAGTCGGCGAGCACGGAGAATGTGTTCTCTATTGCTGCTTCTTGTGTTCACGATTTTTCTTTGTCACAAATTTTCTTATATTATTTTGTGTCTCACTTGGTTCAACGGAAAATGAGAGCAATGCTTTGATGCCTAAAGATTCCTCGTATAATTTTTTGATTCTTATATGAAACTTGTTTTATCAAGTTGGAAAAGATCTTTATGACTTCGGCAAATCATCGAGTTTCACTCTGCAGTTTCGCAGAGATTTTCTAACCGCAAGATTGCGACGAGAGATGCCATATAGTCCATGAGATTATTTTATAAATGGTTTCGATCAGTTCCTAGCGTTTAGAAAAATCTTAGATTATCGTTTGTTTTTGGGATGATCGATAATCTGGGTCGATTAGAGACCATGGTGGATTGATGATGACTTTGAGTATGTCAGTTTTATGAAAATTTCTAGGAACGAGTCTGTTTTAAGACGACATCCATGTCTCTAGTTACTTCTTTCTTTAGGAAATGGGACGAGTACGTTTAAATGTGTGGCGACCGTTTCTCGATTGTTACGAGAGATTAGATTGGTTTGCGAGTTCTGCCTAAAAAATTAGACAACAATAGATCGAGATAGAAAAAATCGCCTACGACTTAGCATGCTAGACTATCTACTTAATTCTAAGTTCCCTAGGTTTTACTGTAGTTTGCAAGACATTTTCATTTCTTGCCTACAAAAAAATTAGGAGTCTAATAATTTTTTTAAATCAGACATACCTTAGTTTCTTCGATGATGCTTCTTTTTCGTTCTTCGTCTTTTGACTTATTTTCTTATGAATCGGTTATAGACGAAACACCAACGAGAATATCGGAGTGAGGAAGGGCTTTCAACATTGGAGTTTATGTTCTTGTCTCTTCATACTGCTAGTTTTACTTAACTAACTAGGTATGGTTCGTATATTGTTGAAAATTCTTCACACGTTTATGATTAGATGTTTTCGACCTAGCGCGGCAGAATTTTATAAAACCGGATTTCCTTTAGAGAGTTCAAATCTCTCATATAGTTTAGGCAACTTTGGTGTTGAGTCAATTGTTGCCGTTTAGACAATCTATTCCAACTTATACGAGAAATCAAGTCTTTGGGTTTTTATCGTAAAGTTCCAACGATTATTCTGATTGGGACGAAACAAAAAGCATTTCAATCGAGATTCTACGTAGAAGCTTAAGGAGTTCTCCAGCTCACCTAGTAGTGAGTTGGTCTAGCTTATCCAACTGGCTCACTGGCGAGTCAGTGAGTACAGTCCCGATTCGTCGAGCCGACTTGTTTTCGTCGTAAAATCTCAACGGAAACTTCGATTAAGACGAAACGAAAAGCAATGTGATTATCGTTTCGAGTAAGATCTGGCTTAGCCAAATCGCTATGGTGGTTAGTCGAGTGGCAAGGTCCATCGGGGTAAAGTCAGTGCCTCGAGGGCGAGGAGAAAGGCCGACCAGCTCCCCAAGATGGGGAGCTGGATGGGCTCGGCCAGCTCGCCGGTTGGCGAGCTGGATGGTAAGGACCCTCGCGGCAAAGTCAGCGCTTCGAGGGCGAGGAGAAAGGCCGACCTGCTCGCCGGTTGGCGAGTTGGATGGTAAGGACCCTCGGGGTAACGTGAGTTCCTTGAGGGCAAGGAGAAAGGCCTACCGAGTCGCCAAGATAGCGAGTTGGAATGCTTGGCCAAATCCGCGATTAACCTAGAATTTTTTACTTGAGTAACCTAATGTTTTTCCTCGAGTAACCTAGGGTTTTTATTTAGTTTCTGAGAGAGCAAGTTTTATTTTTCCGAAAAGTTCTCAGAAAACGTCGTTTGGTCAACCAGTACATAATGATATTTGTCCAACTCGGAAATAAGAAAATCATTATGGGGTTTGATATTTTTTTATTGTTACCCTTTGTGTTTAGAGAGAGAAATCGCGATCTTGTTTTATTTCTCTTCTCGTGGCGAAGAGTGGCGATTAGGTTTAAATCCGACCCCCTCCTTCTAGCGCCAAACTGTGGGAACCAAAATTCGCACCGTCGATTTTTGTAAAATAGGGAAACTTAGGAAAACCCTAATTTTGATTCCCACAGTGTGGCGCTAGAAGGAGGGTAGTTTGATAGCAGAACCGGGAGTTTTCTTATAGATTTGATGCCCCGCGGGTGTCAGGAACTTTAAGAACTGGTCGAGTGTAGAAGGTACAACTCCCATACCGTGAATCCAGGGTCTCCCCAAGATCATGTTGTGGGAGGATTGTCAGTCTACGACTAGGAATTTCATTGACATATTTATTCCTTCGGCGTAGACCGGGAGGACCACCTCTCCGGCGGTTTTCTTGACCTCTCCGCTGAACCCTATGAGTGGAATCACTTTTCTGGTTAAGGTGCTTGCGTCTAGTCCCAGATCTTGGAGAGTGGTGTGAAGATGATGTTGCTCGAGCTCCAGGTGTCCACCAATATCCTTCTCATAAGGCAGTTTGCTACAGTGAGCGATATGACCAGAGCGTAGTGATGAGGAGCTATGACCTCTTCTTGTTCCTTTGCAGTGAAGGTTATTTCGTCGGTTCCCAGGAGCTGTCGTTTTGGCTTGGATGTCTCCAGGCCTAGCCTAGCGTTTCGGGTGCTCTTCTTCGCTGCTGCATGGCTAATACCGCTAATCTCCAAGCCTTCTGTTATGACGTGAATCACTCGGTCCTATAGAGGTGGCAATGCAGGCGCGATTCTAGTGGACTTCTTGGGTGCCTCTTTGTTCAAAAGGGCCTTGGCTTTTTCTGAAAAGAATTCTCGGAGGTGCCTCTTTTGGAGAAGCTCGTTGACTTCGATCTTGAGTGAAATGCAGTCCTCCGTTTTGTGAGCGTGGTCGTGGTGGAAGTCACACCAGAGATCGGGGTTTCGGAAGGAATCTGGTGCCTTCATCTTCGGAGGCCACTTGACTTATGGACCAATCCGCCTCAAGGCGTTGATGAGTTTTGGTTTTGATATATACAGGTGCGAGATGTCTGTCCAAGTGGAGATTGACATTCCTTATGCTCTCTCTGGGATATGGTTCATGTACCTGCCCCGGTTCCGACTTCCTTGATCCTTCGCTGGTTTTTGGGAGGATCTTTCGTCCTGATCATTTTGATCGGATCTAACAACCTTCTGATCTTGCTTCCGCTGCGCCTGGCACGGTTTGCAACGTATTCCTCCCATTTCACCTGGGCCCAAGATCTAGAGAGCACGTCCTCCATGGTATAATATTGGTACTTGGTTAGTTCCTTGTAGAGATCTCCATCTGGAAGCAGGCCTCCTTTGAAAGCCAATATTGCAGTGTTAATGTTGCGTTCTGGAATCGATACCTTCTCCTGATTAAAACGGGCTATGTAATCTCAAAGTGGTTCCACTCGGTGCTGAAGGATCTCGTAAAGGCTATCCAAAGTTTTCTCCAGGTTTCCGGCTGCTTTCGAACTGCTCCACGAACTTGTCACTAAGAGTGTCGGAGCATGATATGGACCTCGTGGGAAGGTTGATGTACCATTGTAGCGCGGGTCTGATCAGGGTAGAATGGAATCCTTTTCACATGGTTGCCTCTTGAGATTCCTTTGGAAGGTCTACAGTAAGCATCCTCTGCTTGTATTGGGCACTATGATTGTCGAGATCGTTGGTACCATCGTACATATTTATGTTGCGAAGAGAACTTCTTCGGCATCTCAAAAAAGGCGATCTCGTCCGCAAAAGGGGTGTCGGTGTAGGGCCCATGATTGCTCCTTCCCCAGTATAAATATGACGACGGTACCAGCGATCCCGACAATCACATTGCCCAGTATAAGCAGAGGATGCTCGCCATAGCTCTCCCAAGGGAATCTCGTGAAGCAACCATGTGCAAAGGATTCGGTTGTACCCTAATCGGACCCACTTTGGAATGGTATATTAACTTGCCCACCAGGTCCATATCATCCTTCGCTACTCTAAGTGACAAGTTCGTGGAGAAGTTTTCAAGCAGCCGAAATCTGGAGAAAACCTTAGATGGCCTGTACGAGATCCTTCAGCACCGAGTAGAACCTCTTTTCGACTATATAGCTCACTTCAATCATGAGAAGGTATCAGTTCCAGAATACAATATCACCACCGCAATCTCAGCGTTCAAGAGAGGTCTGCTTCCAGATGGGGATCTTTGAAAGGAGCTGACCAAGTACTAGTGAAAAATAATGGAAGACATGCTCTCTCGAGCTTGGGCCAAAGTAAAATAGGAGGAAGATGTGGTAAACCGCGCCAAGGCGCAGCAGAAGCAAGACCAGAAAGCTATCAGACCTGATGTTGGGGTCAAAAACGGTCACGCGGAAGCAACGATGAAAACTCTCCGCAAAGTTCGAAGTAGTCGCGAAGACAAATCGGAGAAAAGGTCTAAAGACTTTCAGAACATATAAACTCCGCAAACCTAACAATAGCAACTACAAAAATCATAACCATCCAGCTCATCGGACCGGCCAAGACGAACCGACCAGGACAAACCGTCCCGACCTGCTCGTAGACCGGCCGGGACGAGTCGGACCGGCCGGGACAAGCCGGCTCGGCAGCTCGCCAAAGCTCAGCCAGCTCACCGATCGGCGAGCTGTCCAAAGCTTAGTCAGCTTGCCGGTAGGAAAGATGGAGCACACGTACAGCTCGCCGATCAGCAAGATGTCCAAGGCTCAACCATTTCGACGATTGGCGAGCTGGCCAAGGCTCAGCCAGTGCGCCGATCGGCGAGCTGGAACGTACGTCCAGCTTGTCGGTTAACAAGCTGGCCAAACCGTTAATTCCGACACCGGCTTAGCCAAGTCGCTTTGTTCGCATGACCCGGACACGATGCCTATGGCTCTCGACTCAATCACACTTCAAACCACAATTGGAACGTCTCTCGTTCCATCTCGATCCTCCGTATTACCATTGGAACTTTACGATAACAACGACTAAGACTTGTCTTCTCTAAAGGAATCGAGTAAGTCGTATAAAACAGTATAAAACGGTAACAGTCGAACGAAACACCAAAGGTTATCAAACTATACGACCGACTCGAGAAGTATTCAAGGATGACATCGTGTTATGGAACGATTTCATCTAAACTCGTAAAAATGGTTAAAGTCGCAAAACAGCCCGAAAGGTCCTAAATCGCGACAAAATCCCACTTACGACTTTGGATGGGATCCAGCCCGATAATAAAATGACGGTTTATCTATTACTTGCACGAAGAGAAAAAAGTCAAGTTTGAAGATAAATAGAATGTTTCCAAAGATAAATACGGAAGATCGAGATAAATGGAAGATTTCTGATAGACGCAAATCAGGTCGAAAAGGAAGGGCCGAACCACCTAGAATGGAGTATATAAAGACAAGGTCGAAGCCAAAGGAAGAAAGGACAATTTCGCAGAGCTTTCACTACACCAAAAACTTAGGGAATTTAGGAATTTTCCATTTCTTATTATCGAGCTGCGTCTCAACTAAGGTTTAGTCTTAGGTTGCTAGAACTAGGAATCTCGCTGTCTTATTGTTGTAGCGCTCTTACGCAAATTTGGAATAAGAACTCTCTTTTCCTTTCTTTCCGATTTTATATTTCTACTTTAATATTGTTGTATCTTGATTGCTTAGCGTGTGGTTTAGAAGATATTTGGGACCTCTGGGAAAGTCAAGTTAACTTGACGTTCCTTATTTTACAGCAATAGGCAGTGTGAATTTCGATTCTCACAGTTTGGCGCTATAAGGAGGGCGGGGGGGGGGGGTTACATATCTATTTAACTCACAAGCCGAAGCAAGCTCGATCGGATACGATGGAAGAAGATCAACGAACTCAGAACGACGATAACGGCAACAACGAGAACGTTGAAACTCAAACTCCACCAGCAAACGCGACTGCAGTTAACGCCAACGCCAACACCAGCGTTCGAGGAGATACTCTTTGCCTACCAAAAGAGGACGGATGAGCAGGACAAGCTGATCGGATCTCTCGGGAAACAGGTTGAAACCTTAACCGCGAAAAACAAGGCTATCCACCTCCGCGGATTCCACCAGGATCTGCGGAAGAAGACCCGAGTTTACGACTCCTATGGTGCATCCCGGAACCAAACAGGGAAACCTGCCTGGAAAGACCTCAGAGAAGGATAATCCTGACACAACGCAAAAGGAATCGGGGAAATCTCCTACTCAAAGAAAGGGAGAGGAACGCGGGCTACTGTTGTCTCTTCGTCGAAAACCTAGAAGGGGCAGCAGTCGATTGGTTATCTCAACTCAAGAAGAATTCGATCGGAAACTTCTGTCAGCTTGCCTTAGAGTTTCTCAAGTAGTACTCGATGTTCATAAACAGAGAGACTTCTGACCGCTGACCCTTAGAGCATATCCCAGAAGGAAGACGATCCTCTCCGCGACTTCATGAGTAAGTTCAAACTTATCATGGCTAGGGTTAGCGGGATAAGCGACAGAGCGGCCATTGACGCACTGAGAAAGTAGCTCTGGTTCAAGTCGAAATTCAGAAATCGTATCTCTTTAGAAACCACGTACGATCCAGGACGCGCTCCACAAAGCTACCGATTTCATAATCATCAAAGAGGAGACTAATGTCCTATCGGAACAGCATAAGCCAACGAGGACATCCGCAAAGGACGCTGCCTCCAAACCAATATCGAAAAAGAAAAACCATCGTAACGACAAGTATGTCTCATGAGGGGCAAGACCTCCAAGGGGCGCATAACTACGCGATTAACTCTAGGTCGTAGCAAGGGCAAACCACTGGGAACACGTGGACCAGGAATTAGAGTTACGAGGAGAATTCCTTTTGCGACTTTCACTAGACCCATGGCCATTCGACCGTGAACTGCAAAGTCCTTGGCGCAAGACTGGCGGCGAAACTGCTCGCAGAAGAGCTCTCTGGAGTATCTAGCGTAAAGGATCTCATCCGCACCTCAGATCGCCCCCTAAAACCGATAGGAACTCGCATGCAGACACTTCGCCCCAAGAGGAGTGATCGCCTTTGAGGAAGCCAAAACTGCCGGCATCGACCAAGCGCACGCAGATCCTCTCGTTATCGACCTGGTCTTAAACGACCTAGAAGTAGCCCGAATACTCGTCGGTACCAGAAGCACCGTCAATGTGATCTTCCATGACACTTTGGCGAGAATGGGAATAAAACTAACAAAAGTCGAGCCGATACCAAAGCCATTGATCAATTTCTCCGACAAAACGGACTTGACCCTTGGTTCGATCCGACTCCCGGTGGCCACAAAAGAAGTAACCAAGATCATTACCTTCGCGGTCGTCGACCGTCAGGCCATCTACAATGTGATCATGGGCACACCCTAGATAAACGTCGTGAAAGCAGTCCCTTCGACTTACAACTTAAGTCCGAGCACGATTATAAAACCACAAAATCTCATCGATTGGCCCCTTCGAGCACATCTGTCGTCTTAAAAAACATATACGACCCATGATACTTCTACATCCCCTAGGATAAAATAGCGCGCTATAAAAGAAATCCAAAATTTTGGTCAACACTTTCGGGGATGCTCGATTTCGATCAGATAAGTCATATAAGCCGAGAACCTATCACGGTTTAATCGATACGAAATCAGGTTAAAATCGCAATAGGCAAAATGAATGCCGATTAATCATCGCAAAGCCTTAAAACTGAAAGTAAACTTAGCTCTTGCCCTAAACCCAACACAATGGTCTCTAACGTCTCAAGGTAGGAATTGAGATCCTAAATGCATGTCTCTTCGCCCGTATCTAAACGCTTATAAATCGAAACATTCCTATACAAGCAAAACGAACAGGCCGATCTACACAAAGAGTTCGATACGAGATGACAATTCGTATTCTTCCCTGTACACTTAGCAAATAAACTAGTCCATCTTCATTCAAAAAAAAAAACAACATAAGTTCAAATACACACCGCCCAGCGACAGGGATTCAAAGCCACAACGGCTAGTCCCAATACAAAGAAAACAATAATACATCACCATTACATCTCATGCATACAAGAAATCCTCACTCATCTGAGTACAAAGACGACGAGCTGCGGCCAACGGTCGAATCAGCCCATGGCTGGTCGACCTCGCCCCTCTCGTTCGGAATCTCTGGTCCAACTTCGACCGAATCCGGCGAGACCACGACAGGATCCCAATGCGACCACAACCTCCTTTGAATATCAAGAAGCTACGACTTCTTGTTCTTCCTCTTGTCCACTCGCGCCTGCTATTTTTTGTACTCAACCGCAAACGAGTATTCCTCATGTTGATAGTCGCCCACGGTCTGTTGTACCCTCTCAGCATCCTCGAGATCAGCCGTAAATCGCTCGCAGCGGGCGTTCATAATCTTGACAACCTCTCTCTTTCCCGCCCTGTAAGCACGGCGAGCCTTCATCTCAGATGATTAGGTAACACGCCAAGAAGTAGCCTCGTACTCATCCCTCATTCGAGCAATCTCACTTTCAGCCCACTCTTGAGCACTAAGGGAATTTGCGGTGATCTCCTCCCTTAAACGAGCAGCTTCCCTTTCTGCTTCCTCGGCTCAAAACTTAGCTGCACGAGTCTCCTCGTTACTCGCATCCAAAGCCTCTTTTTCATGAAATGGAGACCCTGCCATAAGAAAATTGTTACATCCTTGTCGTGTACAAAATCGCAAAAGATCAAAAGAAAGGAACTAACCTTGCTAATAAACCTTGAGGCCTTCGAAAAATGCGTCGTCTCGGACGATCCGATCTTGGGTGGAGAAAACGAGAAGTCGATATAGCCAGTAATATCGATCTCTACATCATCACAAGTCTGGCCCTCCTGGAAATTCCCAAACAGTTGGTCCTCGCTTACATCTACATCATCACAAGTCTGGTCCGCAGAGACCTTGACTTCTCCCTTACATCTGAAGTGTTGCCTCTACTTGGCCCCGATTCGAACTAGACCGGATTGCTCCGTTGAAAACCAGCGTGATAGTAGGCAACAACACGACAAACTCTCTTCGAAGAGAAGTCGCCCCAGTAGAACGGACCGCCGCGGAGGAGTCTCCAGACATCCCCGAGATCTTCAGGCTTCGGAGCGCAAAGGCCGGACTCTGAAATGGAAACAAGGCTCAATATTTAAGAATCTGCAATCTGAATACCTCTGTCGCCCTATTCAGTCCTATGCATGGAAGTGCAACCTTCCTCCACTGAGGAGTTGTCGATCCGGACGAAAAATAAAAAATTGGCTCAATCATGGGCATTCGAAGAGAACTTCTCAACGATCGCCTTGTTACGCGGAGACAGGTAATAAAAACTCTCCGTGCACGAAGCCTTAGGCAACAATAAGGCTTCGAGGTAATCTGTGTTAGCGGACAAGCCATGCTCGTAACCCAGCACCAAAATACACACAACGTACTGCAACGCGGAAATAGTAAGCTGATCGACAAAACAAGTCGATTCGTAAACTCAACTATAGCCCGCGGAAGGGGAAACCATAAGTGGCAGTGAGTCAGGAAAGCTTCGTAACATGAAAAGTAGCCTGGAGGCGGATTCCTAGCATCCTGACCAGGTTGAGGAAGGAGAAATTAAAATGAATCAGGAACCTTGCGAGATCTTCGCATACGATCAAGGGAAGAAAGAGTACTCATGTTCGGACTAGGCTGGATCTTCTTTCCCCCTCTCCTCGAAGGAACTCAGGCGTTGGCCCGAGGAACATCAGCTTTATGCACGGTCCATATATATCTCTCAAAATCCTTGCCTTCCTCAGCAAATCTTAGGAACACCGGTTCAGTAAGGGTCCCCCCAGCGGAAAGACCGAGATCGCCCAGTTCAAAGATTGACGGATGGGCGTAGTCCATGATCCTCAATGTGTCCGACATGACCAACAGAGATTGTAAGTGAGAGAGAAAAAGAGAGAGAGAATTTTCTCAACTTTGAAATAAGATTATGTGGAAAGAAGTGAGTAAAGAATTTGAAAATATACTCCACATACTTATAAGCAAAAACTTTATTATTCACCCTCGGATTTTTGGGCATTTAAGTTCCGCCTAACTTTACCAAACTTGCCTAACAAGTTCAAATCGCCCGCAAGAACTCTACGAGTCTTATGAACTGGGGGTAACTGTTGGGGTCAAAAACGGTCACGCGGAATCAATGACCAAAACTCTCGAAAAGTTCGAAGTAGTCGCGGAGAAAAATCGGAGAAAAGGTCTAAAGACTTTCCACAATATATAAACTCCGCAAACCTAACAATCGCAACTACAAAAACCATCGAAGGAACGATGAAGCAACAGAACCATCCAGCTCACCGGATCGGCCAAGACGAACCGATCAAGCCATAACCAAGCCAGCTCGCGGACCGACGCGCTGGAACGAGCGTCCAGCTGGCCAAAATCAAGCTAGCTCGCCAATCGGCGAGCTTGCCAAGACCAAGCCAGCTTGCCGATCGATGAGCTGGCCAAGACCAAGACAGCTCACCGATCGGCGAGGTAGAACGAACGTCCAGCTTGCCGATCGGCGAGCTGGACAAAACCAAACTAGCTCGCTGATCGGCGACCTAGACAAGGCTCAGCCAGTTCGCCGATCGGCGAGCTGGAACGTGCGTCCAGGTCGCCGGTTGGTGAGCTGGCCAAACCATCCATTCTGACACCGACTAAGACTTGTCTTCTCGAAAGTACTCGAGTAAGTCATATAAAACGGTAACGGTCGAACAAAAAACCAAAGGTTATCAAACTATGTGACCGACTCGAGAAGTATTCAAGGATGACATCGTGTTGCGGAAGGATCTCGTCTAAACTCATAAAAACGGTTAAAGTCGCAAAACGGCCCGAAAGGTCCTAAATCGCGACAAAAGCCCACTTACGACTTTGGATGGGATCCAGCCCGATAATACAATGACGGTTTATCTATTACTTGCACGAAGAGATAAATGTCAAGTTTGAAGATAAATGTCAAGTTTGAAGATAAATGTCAAGTTTGAAGATAAATAGAAGTTTTCCGAAGATAAATAAGGAAGATCGAGGTAAATGGAAGATTTCCGATAGACGAAAATCAGGGCGAAAAGGAAGGGCCAAACCGCCTAGAAGGGAGTATGTAAAGACAGGTTGAAGCCAAAGGAAGAGAGGAAAATTTCGCAGAGCTTTCACTACACCAAAAACTTAGGGAATTTAGGCAATTTTCCGTTTCTTGTTATCGAGTTGCGTCTCAGCTAGGGTTTAGTCTAAGGTTCTAGAACTAGGAAACCCGCTGTCAGCTTTTGTAGCTGAGGCTGATTCTTGTTGTACCGCTCTTACGCAATTTCGGAATAAGAACTCTCTTTGCCTTTCTTTCCGGAAATCGACGGTGTGAATTACGGTTCTCACACCTGATCGAAAAGATTGGGACGAGAGATTCTCCCAAAAATCGGTAAAAGACCAAGGAGGCCTGAATCGGGGCAAGTGCATCAACCGTCCCCGAGAGAGGGTAGAAGGGATGTCGGTATCTACTTGGCCAGACATCTTGCACCAATCTCTATCGAAATCCGAACTCATCTATGCCTTAAGGCAGATGGGTCCACAAGTCAAATGGCCTCCAAAGATAAAGGCACCAGATTCGTTCTGGAACCCTGACCTATGGGGTGATTTCCATCACGACTATTGGGGAAAACTATTGCATGAAAATATTACTCCACCTTTTGGCTTCCAGGTCCCTGCCTCTAAGTTCTGGGTCCCTTCCTTTAGATCATGGGTCCTTGCCCCCAGTTATGGGTCCTGCCTACGGTTCCCAGGTCCCCGTCTTTGGGTCCGTACCCCTGTGATTTCTCCTGCCTTATGATAAATGGAAATCTTCCATTTATTTGGTAATCAACTTAGAGAAGAAGAGAATCTCCATAAATCCATCGGAAAACGGAAATATGTTAGTATTTGTGTTATCTTGGAGACCTTCTTCTTCGATACTCTTATGATGGCTGATCCCGATGACTATCATCAGTCAGATGAAGCTCTATACTCATTAATGCACGTCCATAATAAGGTCAACACATCCATCTTCAGAGTTCCACAATTCAACAGCCGCCAAGACAAGACTTCATACCTAGAAGACCACTTTCATCGACACGCCTATGACACGCTAAATTCTGGCGATTATTATCAATCATATGAACTCCTATGCTCACTGTAGCACTTCCTCAACTCTACTTTATGGTTCAGAGCATGATCTCCAGGTCATCGACAGGGACACCCATGCTCGTTGAAGCATATTGAAGCTCCATGCTCACTGTAACATCTCGACTAGTTCATCATATGTTCTGGCTATGCGCCCTCTAGAACAGATGACTCCTATCAACCACAGAGCCATGTGCTCCTTAGGCCATGTGCCCACTAGGATACGTGCCTCTCTTAGGCTATGTGCCTCTCCATGGCTACGTGCTCATATAGGTTATGCGCCTCCACCTATACATGAACTATGAACGGCTTGATCCCCCACTGAAGGGTACATAGGCAATCCCCCTTGAGGATGCAGCTATAAACCCAAACACCTTCCATGGTTCCATATCTAGACGTTCAAGGCCCGCCTTGGTAGTCGGAACCATCTACTATCATCAAGAGAACCCCAGGATCTCTACTATGAGCAGGACGCCCCCGACTAACAACCAATCTACCTTGCTGCTACCAAGGCACTAACGATATCTACTGGCCCATATCCATATGGCAGTATCCCAGGAGCAGAACCCCCGGGTTCACACACCATCAAGGCGGGAGAATGCTCTATGACTAGACGTCTCCTTCTCCTTATCATTTCGTAGAGCTGCACACGGATCATTTGTACACAAAAATCCCCAAACAGTTTGGCGCTAGAAGGAGGACAGTTATCAACTACGTGACAATGTGATAGGATGGAGGAACGTTACTCACAATCCCAACCACCTGGGAGCAAGAAACGACATATTCTCACCAGATCTAAAGCCCATGGAGCTGGAAACACCTCTTCAGAAGAGCATAACATATTGCCAACACCAGCAGCAAGATCCAATGCAAGAATTACCTTTCCTGCTAGTTCATGCTGGTCCTAGGCCTAAACCTCAAGTCAGACCCTTGTAACTTCTAGACCTTGCCGGTTCTTGGTCCCAACCTCATAGATGACCCCTACAGTCTTTGGTCTCTGCTGGTTTCGGGTCTCAATCTCAAAATTGACCTCTACAACCTTTGGGACCAATGTGAGAAATAATCACACCATCAATATCAACATGGCACAACATCTTCCAGCCGTGTTTTCAACTTTGACGAATTTCAAAAGCTGAAGGAGCCAGAAGAGGAGTTCCTGGAAATAATGCATGCACACAAGACGACCATTAAGAGGTAACCGAAGAACCATTTTGCTCTTTAGGTTTGAGAATCTAAGTGGTACTGGAATCCTAGAGAAGCTTGAAAGCTAGGTAGATACAACACCTTAGGGTACTTGTCAAATTCCATTGGAGTTGTTCCGCGAAAGGAACGCAGCCCAAGCACTGGAAACACTGTTGTTCCACTTCCTCCTACGGAGCCAAAGAAAAACTAGAACTCTACATCAAGACGTGCCGGCCCTCAGATTCCTGGCTCCAATTAGAGTAAAAGAAGCCAGAGAATATACATTCCAGCTACTATTCACCCAAAAGAAAAAGCCAGACCTCTGGGTTCCGTGTTCCAACTTCCATGTTCCGGATCCTAGGTTCCGGATCTTAAGCTGCTCACCTTATAAGGAGATCAAATCCAATGACTCCACGAAAAAGTGATATCACTCAAATTACCCTAAAAAGTGACTTTATTCTCTCAAATAAGAGGTTCGGTTGTAGTACTTATGGATCAAATACACAAGGAGCTGGGGCACACACTAGATCTAATAGTTATAATTAAGCCTGGTAAAGAAATAATAAAATAGATAATAAATAATAAAACAGCAAATAACAATAAATAAAACAATAAACAAGATGAACAAGTCAATTGTTCAGCT
>JABAYD010007230.1:0-38998 GCA_014822095.1 Diplotaxis tenuifolia | reverse complement strand
TAAGTAAAGCAAAGTACTATCATCAGTAACCAATATCATCAGAGTTATTAGATTTTTAAATTAAGCAAAGATCAATTAAGTAAAGCAAAGTAAAGCGCTTAGATTTTTAAATTAAGTAAAGATTAATTAAGTAAAGAAAAGTACTATCATCAGTAACCAATATCATCAGAGTTATTAGATTTTTAAATTAAGTAAAGATCAATTAAGTAAAGAAAAGTACTATCATCAATGTTTGCAATGAAACAAAGTTCATGAGGTCCTTACATTGTTCATTGAAGTACCAGCAAGAGACACTTGGAAGCACAACTCTCAGAGCTAGTATCTAATGTATCAGCAGAATTGCAGATTTAACACAAGGAAACGAAAACATAGTTACTACTTTGACGGATACAAACGATCACAGAAACAACAAAAACCATCACAAACCATCACAGAAACAACACACAAGGAAGATGCAGAGAATCAAGCTTACAAACCTGAAGTTTTAATTTCAACGGGACCTGAAGACTGCTCCTCCACTTTCATGCTTCATTTAGTTCTGCAACATGAGAGTACACACATTAATAATCACTAACAAGTGGAGCTTTTTACTAGAAAATCTCCATTGCTAACAACTCTTGAAAGACACAATTCATTATCATTCTGCGAGTTTAAGCTTTAGCCATCTAAATCCTATAGTTAAGCTCCATCAGATCAAAGCAAAATCAAAGGTCATCCTAAGACCTAATCAAAGCACCATGAATCAAATCTGAAATGCAATGATAAGACTTTTCCACAAATCCGCAAATGAATACAACCATATGTAACCACACGATGCATACCATAAACGAAGAGATGCGTAAGGGAGGACGAAACTGACGGTGAGCTTCGTTGGAATCGAGGACCTGAGAGTATAATCACTTCTTTGATGAGACTGCTCCTTAGTTAAGACTGATCCTCCAATCACATACCTGAGCGTATAATCACATCAGTACATGGGAATTCAAACACGAAAATCAAACTAAAAGCAATCAAATAGAAAACCCATATTCACAAAACTCATCAAATCGAAAACCCAGATTCAAAATCGAATCAAAGATGAGAGAAAGTGAAATAACCTAGTGATGGAGAGTCGAAGCAGAGAGATGGAGAATCGAAGGAGAGAGATGGACAATCGAAGGAGAGAGACGAGTAGGAGTCGAGTCGAGGCGGAGAGGAGGCAAGCCGCAGAGAGATGAGGCGGAGAGGAGAGAGACGAGAGACGAGAGAGTCGAGGCAGAGAGGAGGCGCCGCATAGAAAAACTTGAGATTTTTTTTCCAAGATGAAAACCCTATTTTTTATGTTTATTGGATATGGGTGTCCAAATGGATAAGCCCAATAAATTTGGACTTAATGGGTTTTTATCCAGCTGGACAATCAAAAATTTTGGGTCTAATTTGGTCACACTATTTGGGTTTGTTCTTGGGTGACCCATGGTTTTAGAGCCCATTTGACACCCCTAGTTGGTATAAGAAGGTCTCCTCAAACCTGTTGTAGCCGGATTCCGGAATTTTTAATCATATTTTTAATATGAAAGTTTTAAGTTGGAATTGCAGAGGTATGGGTAGTAAGTGGACTATTAACTATCTTCGTGAGATATGGCATAAACATAAACCGGACTTTTTATTTCTAGCGGAAACAAAGCAAGAGACTGCATTTGTGCAAGATTTCCAGGCACATCTCGGATTTGATAATTTGGTAACGGTGGATCCTATTGGAAGAAGCGGTGGCTTGGCTCTATTCTATAATAATGACTATCAGGTTAAGATTTTATATTCGAGTAACCGTATGATCGATGTGGAAGCGATAATTCTTGGGAAACAAGTTTTTCTTACTTTTGTTTGTGGAGAGCCAGTCCAGAAATTAAGGGAACAAGTTTGGGAGCGTTTAACTAGGTATGGACTGGCGCGTTCGGAACCATGGTTTATTATCGGGGATCTAAATAACAGGAAATCATGAAAAGGGGGAGGGGCTTTGAGAAGTGCAAATTTCATTTTTACCTTTCAATAATATGATCAGGCATAGTGGTTTATTAGAATTCCCGGCACGAGGAAATAAAATGTCCTGGCAAGGCACACGAGGCGGGAAAACGGCCAATTCATACATCAACAGGGGATCGCGGTCCCGATCAGTACATAAACTCACACCCCCGGCTAAAACATACATCAACTCCAATTATATTCAAATTTCATACATCAACCAACACTTTTCGGTAAATTCATACATTGACCGTATCTCCGTTAGTCAACCACTAACGGAATCTTACGTGGATTTAACGGATGATTACGTGGATTTATCAGGTTAATACGTGGAAATTAAATCCAAAACGACGTCGTTTTATTAAAAAAAAAAATTCATTTCCATTTGGGTTAGAGGGGGATTCAAACCCAGGTTGCCTAGAATAATCCGTACACCACTTGACCACTCTGCCACAAACGCATTACTTGTTTAGTACCTTACATATACATATTTATTATTCATCTGTTCCAGATTTCCAAAAAAACTAATTTTTATTTTGTTTAAAGGAAGATTCGAACTCGGGTTCCCAAAATTAATCAAACCCCTACTCAACCATTCTACCATGAATGCTTCATCTGCATAATTCAATAAGTAAAATATTTTATTATTTACATGTTCCGGATTTTTCAAACAAAAAATTGCTCAAATATTAATTTCTAAAAAAGTTTAAGTTTTAATTTCTTTGTATATTTAATCCAAATCATTTATATTTATATTTATATTTTTTGTTTATATATTTTAATCCAAAAAATTTAAGTTTTAATTTCGTTGTTTTATATATTTTAATCCAAAAATTTTAAGTTTTAATTTTCCCTCCAAACCAAATAAAAATAAATATTTTCAGAAAATCCGGAACAAGTGAATAATAAACATGTATATTTATTTTATTTCACATATGAAATGTTAGAAAACGAAATTAAAACTTAAAATTTTTAGATTAAAATATATAAACAACAAAAAAAGAAATTTAAATACAAATGATTTGGATTAAATATACAAAGAAATTAAAACTTAAACTTTTTTAGAAATTAATATTTGAGAAAATGTTTTTTGAAAAATCCGGAACATGTAAATAATAAATACTTATACTTATCAAAATATATAGATGAACCATTCATGGTAGAATGGTCGACTAGGGGATTGATTAATTTTGGGAACCCGAGTTCGAATTCTCCTTTAAACAAAATGAAAATTAGTTTTTTGGGAATTTGGAACAGATGAATAATAAATATGTATATGTAAGGTACTAAACAAGTAATGCGTTTGTGGCAGAGTGGTCAAGTGGTGTACGGATTATTCTAGGCAACCTTGGTTCGAATCCCCCTCTAACCCAAATGGAAATGAATTTTTTTTTAATAAAACGACGTCGTTTTGGATTTAATTTCCACGTATTAACCTTATAAATCCACGTAATCATCCGTTAAATCCACGTAAGATTTCATTAGTGGTTGACTAACGGAGATACGGTCAATGTATGAATTTACCGAAAAGTGTTGGTTGATGTATGAAATTTGAATATAATTGGGGTTGATGTATGTTTTAGCCGGGTGTGTGAGTTTATGTACTGATCGGGACCGTGATCCCCTGTTGATGTATGAATTGGCCGTTTTGCAAAGGAAAGGGGGCAGTAACGGTTAGGTGTCGGCTAGATCGGGCACTTGCAAATGAAGAATGGCATACTTTATTTCATGTCTCTTATACTGAATATTTAGGAATGATCGCTTCTGATCACCGCCCAATGGTGGCGTATATGGATAACAAGGTTCCCAAACGGAGAGGTCAGTTCCATTTTGACAAAAGATGGATAGGACAAGAGGGTCTTCTGGAGTCAATCTCCCTGGGCTGGTCGGATCCAAATAACGAGGGACATGTGGATCTGGTTACTAAAATTGGGAATTGTAGACATGAAATAGCAAGATGGAGGAAAAATAATCCTCCCTAAGGTAAGGAAAAAATCAATGATCTTCAAAAAGCGCTAGAAGAGGTACATATGGATAATAATCGATCCCAAGAGGATATTCTGGAGGTCTCAAGGAAACTGCAGGATGCATATAAAGATGAGGAAGATTATTGGCATCAAAAAAGTCGCAATATGTGGTATTCATGTGGTGATCGCAATACAAAATTCTACCATGCCTATAATCTTTTTTTCAAACAGGTTTTCCATTTATTTTTTTAGATAATTTTAGAATATTATTTTTTTATCAGTTATATCATGAATTTTATAATTATGTATCACATATATCATAACTTTAACCAATCTAAATTATATGGTTATTGAAATTATTAAAAATAAGACAAATATGTAAAATTACCAAAAATTAGTGAAAATGTAAGAAATATACAAAATTACCTAAAATTATGGAGAAAGTAGCAAATCAGCACATTAACTTTATAAATAATAGTATAGATATAATATGTATGGAATATTATTACCCGTTTTACTGTATTTGTATATTGAGGTTTGAAATGCTTGATGTTAGGATATTTAATTTCCATCTTGTTACTGCTAATTTAATGAGAATATGATCTATCTTATTTTTGTTGGATAGATCTTTCGATATGCTTATTTTATTTTATGTTATCCATTCTTATAATTTTCACGCTTATATTTTCATTGACATGTTGTTTTAATTGTGTTTATTGTTCATACTGTGAATATATATTTGCATATTTATTTCTTTTTATATAAGTATTAAAATTAAATTTGATGTTTCTTTTGCAGTTCATGGCCTAACATTTTTAAATATATTTATTAAGATACAAAATATTTAGTCTCTTTTTCATATCATGAAATTATTTTTTCATTTTATATTCTTGTTCTTATTTTTATTTATATTTTTCTCATTTTGTTTTATAATCTGTAAATTATTTCCTGTATATTTCTCAGTATCTTATTAGTTCTTGTGAACTTAAGTTCAAGAATAAAAAAAAAGTTCAAGGACTAAAAAGAGAAACAAATAGTCTCTTTATAAAAAAATTTTGGTATAGGATTTTTTTTTGTGCTAAATTAGGTAATTAATTATTTGTCCATATTTTGGAATAGTTTAGGTTCTAGTGTGCTACACCTTGGGAGTAAGATGGTGACCAGCAACTACTTATTTTTTTTTCTTTTTTAATGTTAAACGTTTAAGTTATAAAGCTTTTAGGCATACTAATGCCTGTAATTATATTAAATTATATTTAAAAAAATATTGAATTATTTTTTTGAATACTAATACATGTGCCAGTTAATTATTACACAGTTATGCGGGTGTGGATCGTGTAACAAATGTGTGTATGTAAATATTTCTTCGTCTTTGAATGGTTCCATATGTTATTAATTTGCATGTGTATTGCTCTTTTTCATGATCTGATCTTTTATCTAATTAGAACTCTTAATACTTCACAATCGTTTGGGATATTGAATTTTGACTAATGGATCATGGGTTTTATTATTTACTGCATTTGATTTTTTGGGTTTTCAATTATTAGAATTCGTATGGTATAGGTTTGACAATACTAATAGAGGATGAACGAGAGAGAAGAATCATGATAAAAAATTTGTTCATCGTAAAGGAAAGTTGTTACAATAGTATCACTTTATATAGTAAGTGATACAAGCTTAAACCGGGACAAACCGAATATCAATACATTCATCTAACCAACACAGTTAGTGTATAAACCAGTAAACCAGACCCTTTTATCATAATACCCCTCCTCAAGATGTCAAGTATAGATTTGTTAGACATCTTGCCAACGAGCTTCTGAAACTGAGAAGGATATAAAGGCTTAGTGAAAACATCAGCTATCTGTAGATCAGTGCGTACATGAAATGTTTTGACTAGCCCCTCCTCAATTCGATCACGGACCTGATGACAATCTAATTCGATATGCTTTGTTCGTTCGTGAAAAACAACATTGTTTGCAATGTGAATCACTGCTGTTGAATCACATAACAAAGCGACCGGACCCTTCTGAGGAATCTGCAACTCATGAACAAGATTAATCAACCAGATAAGCTCACGGACAGCAAAAGCCATAGCTCTGTACTCAGATTCGGCAGAGGAATGAGAGACAACATGCTGCTTTTTAGATTTCTAGGAAATAAGAGAGGATCCCAAGAACACTGTGAAGCCAGATGTAGAACGACGAGTGTCTGGACAAGAAGCCCAGTCTGCATCAGTGAAAGCTTGAAGAGTGAAGTTGGATGTAGCAGAGTAGAACAAACCGAGTCCAACCGTGCCTTTCAAGTAATGTAATACTTTGTATGCAGCTTGAAGATGAGATGCCTTAGGAGCTGAGGAAAACTAACAGAGCTTATTGATAGCATATGTAATATCAGGTCTAGTGATGGTTCAGTACATTAGCTTCCCAACCAAACGCCGATAAACACTGACATCTTCTAAAACAGGCTCAGTAGAATGTTGCTGCAACTTAAAGCTTGGTTCCGTTGGAATGCTAGATGGCTTGCAAGCCAATAGTCTTGTTTCCTCAAGAATTTCCAAAGTATATTTTCGTTGACAAAAAGAAATCCCCTTACTTGATCTCGCAATCTCAAATCTCTGAGCTTAAAAGCTTTCTGCAAATCGGCTTTAAGTCTTTCAGCTTCTGCGTCATCATTACTTGCTATAATGATATCATCCACGTACACCAAAATAGCCACATACTTCCCATTATTGTTTCTAACAAATAATGTATGATCAGCATGCGATTTCTTAAACTTCAATTTCCTCAAAGTAGAACTGAATTTAAGAAACCATTGCCTAGAAGCTTGTTTCAAACCATATATAGATTTCTTTAGACGACAAACATGAAGAACAATACCTTCTTTTGGAGTGTAACCAGGAGGGAGAGACATGTATATCTCCTCTGTCAAGTCTCCATTAAGGAACTCATTGGAAATGTCCAGTTGACTTAACTTCCATTTCTTTGCTGCAGCGACTGCTATCAAAGTCTTCACGGAAGTCATTTTAGCCACTGGTGAGAAAGTATCCACAAAGTCAACTCTCTCTCTTAGTGTATATCCTTTTGCTACTAAACGAGCCTTGTAACGTTCCAATGTGCCATCGGCATTGAGCTTAACTTTATAGACCCAACGACAACCAATAGCATGTTTTCCATAAGGCAGAGAACAAATCTCCCATGTATCAGTGCTTTCCAAAGCAATAAGATCTTCATTCATCGCTTGTAACCACTCATCAAACTTCTTTACTTGTGTAAAAGAGGTTGGTTCAGCATGAAGGTTGATAGAACAAATATAAGCTTTGTAGCCTTCTGGCAATTGATCATATGACAAGAAATTTGCCATAAGATAAGGAATCTCTGTAGTATTGAGATTACAATAATAATCCTGCAAATAAGCTCGAGTTTTTAGAATACCTTTTACTCGTTTCTGGCTCTGAAATCGGACACTGAGGAGATGAAGAACTTGGATCAGAAGAAGGATGTTCAGAGACAACTTCCTCAGTGACATGAGCTTCATCTTCCATCATTGGAACCAGACCAAAGAAATCCATATCAGAGGTTGTGAGCTCTTGAGTAAAAGGAAAAATTTCTTCGTGGAAAACTACATTGCGAGAGATATGGACTTGATTTGTTTCAATATCCAACAACTTGTAGCCTTTGTATCCAGAAGGGTAATAAGAAACACACAAGGACGAGCACGTGGCTTGAACTTATGTCGATTCCTTGATGATGTTGAACTGTAGGCAAGACAACCGAAGTCCCTAAGATCATCATAATTCACTTTCTTGGATGTCAAGACTTCAAAAGGGGTTTTGTTCTGTAACAGAGGACTTGGAAGTCTATTAATGAGAAAGACCGCAGTAAGAACACAATCTCCCCAATAATCTAGAGGGGTTCTTGCTTGAAACATAAGTGCCCTGGCCACATTCAATATATGTTGATGTTTTCGTTCCACAACTGAATTTTGTTGCGGCGTCTCTGGACAAGAATGAAACGAGACAATACCCTTCTGTCTATAAAGATCATAAACTTGAGTTCATTTGCATTGTCTGACCTTACTCCTTTGACAACACCATTATACTGAGACTCAATCATCTTCAAGAAATCCAGAAATATGCGAAAACTTCATCTTTTGTTTGCATAAGATATATCCATGTAACTCTGGTGTGATCATCTACTATTGTGAGAAAGTAGCGATATCCTTCAGTAGTTGTCACAAAGAAAGGACCCCAAGTATCAATATGTAGAAGTTCAAAAGGATTAGCTCACATATTATTCTTCGAATCAAAAGATAAATGCTTCTGTTTTGCCAATGGACATATAAGATGAAACTGATCTTTATTTTTACGTCTTAAACCCATAGAGTGAGTGAAAAAATCAATCTTCTGCAAAGAGGGATGTCCAAGTCTATTATGCCATACATTAGAATCAACTAAAACATTTGAATAACAAGTAAGCTTCTGATCAAGATGTTGTTGAACACTACTCATGTTAAGCACATACAGATTTGCTATCTCTTCACCCTGACCAATCATCAGCCCCTTGGTAGGATCATGTATCATGCAAGACGATTGATCAAAAACAACTTTATAAACCAAATCCTTGGTTAACTAACTTATACTCAGAAGATTAAGCCGAAAATCTGGTATAATAAGAACATTCTTGAGAACCAGAGAATCAGTCATTTTGATAGTACCAACTCCTGCAATTTGAACTCCCAAACCAGTAGGTAACGTTACAGAAAAATGTATAGCACTTGTAACACTTTCAAATCAAGCTTTATCACGACAAACATGATGAGAAGCTCCACTGTTTACTATCCAAGACTCAGAGGATAAGATAGACTGAGTGGCTTGTAAAGCTCCTACAAAATTTAGTGTGAAAGAAGAGAAGGCCATACCAGGAAGAGCTGTGATGGTGCCTCTGGAAGTGGATGCTTCATTAGATTATCCTGAGAGGTGGAGTTGATTATTGAAGTACTCTAGTACGCCTTGAATCTGATCTTTTGAGAGATGATTCACCAACCCTGAAAGATTGTCAATCTCACTTAAAACATCAGTATTTGGTACAAAAACATGAGCCACAACTGGTTTATGAGACGTAGTGGATTTAGAAGAAGCAACAGTCTTTTCAGACTGACTCTTAGTCTTATGTTTAAAACCAACAGGGTAGCCGTGAATATTGTAACAAGTATCCACCATGTGACCTGTATAGCCACAATGACCACAAATAGGCTTATTCTGTTGCTTGGATTGGTGAGATCCTTGAGTAGCATTGATAACACCTGAAAGATTATCTGGAGAGGCAACATT
This sequence comes from Diplotaxis tenuifolia, assembly GCA_014822095.1. Lineage (NCBI taxonomy): Eukaryota > Viridiplantae > Streptophyta > Magnoliopsida > Brassicales > Brassicaceae > Diplotaxis > Diplotaxis tenuifolia. The sequence goes on along the minus strand of JABAYD010007230.1, from coordinate 29,701 downwards.
GTAAGCTGTGGCATTGTGAATAGGTTGGAGATTATGTTGACTGTGATCTTGATCCAACAAGTTGTAGATCTCAGATAGCTCAGGAACATGTTTCTTCATGATAATTTGACTGCGAATAACAGAGTAAGAGTCATTCAGTCCAGCCAAAAACTTGATCGCCTTAGAGTGATCCTCCTTCTTTTTCATCACAGCGCAACAATCACACGCCTGACAAGTTGTGTCACAACTAGCTCCATCGAGCTCATCCCAAAGAGTCTTCAGCTTGGTATAGTAAGCAGAAAGATCCAGAGCTCCTTGTTCAAGAGCCCAAATCTGCTGAGACAAATGGTAAAAGCGTGGAAGATTTGTGATATGAAATCGTGTCATCAAATCCTTCCAAATCTCAGAAGCATCATTGAAACGAATAATACTTTTGTAGATATGTTTATCAACAGAGTTTAAGATCCATGACTTCACCATTGAATTACACCAAGACCAAATTCGAAAAGTAGGATGTGAATCACTTGGCCTTACTATAGATCCCTCAATGAATGTGATTTTATTCTTCGCATCTAGAGCTATAGACAAATCAATACGCCAACTATCGTAATTCATTCCATCGAGAATCTCAGATGTTAGTGAAAGTCCTGGATTATCTCCATTTGTAAGATAAAACAGAGAATGGATACTATCGGGAGATACCGCAAACGGAGACAGAGGATCTGGTACGACCGCTTCTGGCGTTGATGATCGGCGAGACGACGCAGCTCGAGCTCCTCTCCAAACGGATCTTTGTGCAATCACCATCGTAAACGATCAGAAAACTCCAAATAACAAGCAGATCCATGAAATTTTTGATTGATGATATGTAAATCAAACGATCTATCACAAGAAAAATGAGTTATACGCAAGATCGATCGAGAATTTTAGTTCTCGAGCTCTGATACCATAATAGAGGATGAACGAGAGAGAAGAATCATGATAAAAGTTTTGTTCATCGTAAAGGAAAGTTGTTACAATAGTATCACTTTATATAGTAAGTGATACGAGCTTAAACTGGGACAAACCGGATATCAATACATTCATCTAACCAACACGGTTAGTGTATAAACCAGTAAACCGGACCCTTCTATCATAATAAATACCTTAGTCGTAAGGATGCTTACTCTGTTTGTAAAATTTGTAGGTAAACACAAGTGTTTCGGTTGAGGTATTTTATTCAAAATGCAGCAGGTATGCCCGATATAGAGTTTCGTTTTCTTTATTTTTTGTTTAACAACATCCCAATCCGGTGTTTTTTTTTAAAACATTTTAGTGAAGATATATATAAAAGTGTTTTTTTGTGTACCATATTTTTTAAAACCTTGTTATCGAGTGACCATTTTATTTGTTGTCATATCTGAATCGGTCGTTAACCTTTTTAATGTGTTATTGGGGTTATATGTTTTTTTTTACAATACTCATCCTGATACTGAGACGCATGAGGAACCAATTTTTTTATTTACATCCCCTTAAAATCTGAATGACGAAGCGAGTAGGATGTGGCCTTGGAGGTTTTACGGGAGCCATAAAATAAGTTAAACATTCATTTTTATAGATAGTGGAAGCTTTCAAGTGACTGAGCCAGCAAAAGAAAAACTGGACTCATTCTAACATAATCTAAAAGGGAGACATATGAAAGTAGAAGGAAGCAAAGCTTGTGCGGATCTTAGCCAATGGATACCAACTGCATGAACTTCCCGATTTGTTTATAATAAAAACAAATGGTGCACGTATTATTAAGCATCTTGAGTTTGCAACTCCTTCTCTAAGATGGGGACCTCAAGCAAGGGATAATAATGGGTAAATTCAAAACAGAATAAATGGAAACATTAAAGGGAAAAACCTAGTGTAAGCATTATTAGATCGCAGCGTACTGCCGCATTAAATCTTGCCATTCCAACTTAAGCTATACACGCTTTCTTGACCACCTTATCTTTGCCAGTTGCAACGTTGCCGCACCATTGCTCCCTCCACTCTCAACCTTTGCAGGAACTCGCTATGCCAACGCTTGCCACTGGCCATGTCGTACCCATCATCATCGCTTCCTCCCTGATCACATCGATCCGTTACAAAGGATACATATAGAATAAAATGTTGTAGTAGCATAACAACAATAGCACGTACATTGTGGACAATGGTTGCGTGTGATCGTGAATGTCTGATGGTTAGCTGTGAAGTTAAATGTACTAACCCTCACCAGCTTAGGTATTTCCTTCCATATCTAAAATAAACGGAGGCAGCTGAGAGTCCTCAGGAGTTACACCTTCCTCAGCATATTTGTAAGAGATAATATATTAGACGTGTTCAAACATGGTAGGCTTTAAAATTTGTAGGAGTTAAACGAGTGTCTTACCAACATTTGCCCAGCTTCAGTTGCCTTCAGGTTTGTAAATTCCGTCCAAACAATCAAAACAAACAAACACCCCTTCAGCAGTATCATCATCAATGGCCATCTCAACTTGATAGCTTTAAAAAGAATCACATACCACATGTCCAATACCCAGATATGGGTGTAAAGAAACAAAGAGAAACAAAGTAATACACTAAACGAAGATATGTACAATAGAGATCCAAAAGCATAAGTATTGTCTCCTCGCCTCCCAGCAAACTAAGCAACCTAAACTCAACAGTGGAGGAGCCCCTCCCAGACTTCAAATTGGAAAAAAAGACTACTTTAGCATTAGCCATTTTAGAGAGAGTGGGATTGGAAAGATACATCTCGATCAGATGGTTTTTGACAGGAACAAAGCAGACCTTTTTATACCCGTAGCCACACCTCATTGGAGAAGATAACAGTGTGTTGATGAATAGATCGTGTAGAAACAGTTAATAAGATGATTAATGTACATAACAAAACAAAAAAAACATTGTGAGATTGTAAGGCGAACTGAATTGACTTAACAAAATAAGAATAAAAGACGGCTGAAGAGGAAGAAGAGTGGGAGCAAACCCTAATTGCTTATGGCTGCTGGTTTAGAAAATTAAAGTTGCATAAGACCCAAATTTTAGAAGTTTGAGGTCCAAAATAATATTGTCGCACAGAGAACAAACCGCAGAGTTCTGGAGAGGTGGGCAGATGGACAGATGAAAAGCCTACTTTATATATAGAGATATTTATTGATGAATTTAATGTTGTTGGGTTCTTAGGATCTTTTACCCATACCGACTAATTCATACCAATAGTACAGGAAGATGTGTGTTAAGAACATCTCCATACTTACTTCTATTTTTGTCTCTATAATATCATTTAGAAGTAAAATCACTCCATCCATCTCTATTTTCACTTCCAAATTAGAAATTAATATTTTTTCTTCTATTTATAGAGGAAGAAATAGAATCCTTTTATATTTTACTCTATACTTGGAAATCTCTATTTTAAAGAAATACATTGAAACAAAACTCATTTCTATTATAGTGTTTCTCTATTTTATTGGTAAAAATAGAATAATACATTGGAGATGGTCTAATTTCGTCCACAATGAGATGGTGTTATTTGTCAAGTTAAACCAATGTGAGGATGACACATCTTGTACATAATCATATCCATCAAAATCTATTATAATAATTAATTGTGTATATATATGGATTTTAAAAGGTAAATTGCACCTACTAACCTTAAAAAAACTCTAAATTCACCATCTAACCAAAATCTAATTATGTTTTTTTTATGGCTATCTCACAAATAATCCATTTTTTAAAGCCCTAAACTAAAGATCTAATGTGAAAGCCTCCAAACTAATATTCTCTCTGTTTCATTATGTAAGTAGTTTTGGTTAAAGCACTATTATTAAAAAACTTGTTGTTCTTGAAAAAGTATAATTTAATTTATGAATTCAACTAATCAGAAAAATAAAATTATTTCATTGGTACAAAAATGTCTAATAAATACAAAAATTGCATTTAAATGTGAAAACTATTTTTTTTTTTGAACAAACAAATTCTTCTAAAACTACTTATATTATGAAACGGAGGGAGTATGAATCAGATAGACCATCCGTGTACAGCATGGGTAAACACAAATCACTACTACAAAAACAATCTTAATTTAGGGTTCTTACACTAAGCAAACTTAGTTGAGGAGAGTTTAGCACTGAAAATCCAAAGTACATTAATTTATGAAAAAAAATAGTTTAATCGTAATATGTAACAAACACAACACTTTAATGTGTCCAAATATATCAATCAATAGTCCTTATTAGAAAAGATGGGCTCCCTCACCCAATATTAGACGTCCCTCTACATAGAATTTGATATTTCATGAACCACACGCACTGCCTAGGGAAATTGGATGTTTTTTTTGATTAATCAGGAGGTGATCTGGCGGCCGTGGCGAACCAACTAATCCCCCTAAGTCGGGAACCAGCATGCGTATGTACCCTCTAGGGGAAATTGGATGTTTTGGCTGGAAAACAACCTTGATGGAAAATATGTGGATTATCCTTATATGTTGAAGAATTTGTTTTCAAGTGTTGTTTTAAAATTTGATTCTTAAAATAAAGTAAAAGATCAACATGGTTCATAACATTTAACAACCAAAACACAGTTAAGAAGATTTGAGTATATCATATATAAGTTAAGTTAGTCTGGGTTTAATCGTTATCTTTTGCTTCTTTGATGATCTTCCTGAGACATGAATAATCAGCTAAAATATGTAGTATATATTTTGGTATTTGGTCAAAGATTAAAGTTTTCATGTTTTCAAAATTACATTTGAAGTTCGATTATATAGAGAGTTGCTTTGAAATTTTAAAAAATATTTATTTATTTTGAAGTTTGAAAAATGTTTCTACTTTTGTAAAGTTGCTATTTTTATTTTGTATGTTTTTTTTCCTTTTAAAGACCTAAATTTTGTTAGTGAAAATTATTTAAACTTACCATGTTTGTGAACTAAAGTATGTATTTTTGAATTACAAATAAGTATTTGAGTAACGTAAACCTTATGTAAAGAAGCCAAACCCAAAGTTAAAACATGTTCATCTTAGTTTACGATATGTTAGTATGTGTGAACCACACTCGAAAAAATACTACCCAATCCGAATTTTTTTTTTTAAATTGTTTGAATGAGATCAAATTTTATATCCTCGAATAACCATAATATGATTGAATCAAAGCTGATTCCGATCATACACCCAAACATCCAAACTTTACCTAGAACAGAATTAGTTGAGAAGTTTCTTTATTCTTTTATAGGCCTGGTTTTTCAACCGAATTGACCGCTATACCGAACTAAATTTCATTTAATTCGGTGAAAAATTCAGCTGATTCAACAAGTTTATACAAAACTTCGATTTTCGGTTTAGTTTGATAATCGGTCTTTTTTCAAAAAAACTAGTGAAACAAATTTCAAACCGAACTAATCAAATTAACCAAAATTTTGAACTGAACTAACGAAATTAACAAAACTTTGGACGAATTAACCGAACTAACCAAGCTAACCAAAATTATCCACATTTAATCGACTTTTACCAAAAAAAATAATCGTAATATAATCGAAACCAAAAACTTCGGTTAGTTTCAATAAAAATTTTAAAAACTAAACTACCAGAGTATACCAAACTTCTTTTACGATTCAATTCGTTGGGATTTTAATTGAACCAAACTACCAAAACTAAACTACGTGAATCAGATTACCAAACTACCCGCATGCTTATCTTTTTTTACTGAATATCGTTTTCTTCTTTTCTCCACCCAACTTGGATTCTTCCCATCCCATGTCGTCGTTTCATCGCATATCATTGTTTTTACCACTCTTTCATCTACGACCCAAGTTTCTATTTATACTTTACCAAATCTTTGCTATCTTCGTCCCTCCTCTAATTCTCGATAAGACTTTATTTATTTAAGGTATTTTAAAATGAACCAATACTAAATTGCAAACTAACCAATTTGAAAGATTGTTTACTTATTCGACTTCAGTTATATATACATTATGTTAATTTTGACTATTTCCCTATAGTAACTTTTTAGTAGTTATCATAACAAAACTCCATAAAGTTGCAAATGATTTGAAGCTTCTTGATATGGTCCTAGTCTACCAAAGATAATTCTATATCAAACCATTCATAGGTTTGACCAGAAAAAGAAACACGTAAACCAGTAACGTGCTCGCATTCTTAACTACGGAAATAAATCGCACCAGACAGCAGTTAAATCCAATTAATAAATCAACGTGCGTTGATTGACCATAATAATAACATACCAAAATGACTAAAGTACCCCCTCCGTCTTCAACCTCTGATCTCCGACAACGTCTTATTTAAACAGAACTAAACTGACACCCCAATTCTCATTACAAACCTTGCCGACGTGGTTGCATCTCCGACCAAATCCAGATCTCAATAGCAAAACCACCAATGGCGTCTGAAAACAACGAAACCAGATCCGATGAAACACCGAGGAAGATCGCACTCGTCACCGGAATCACCGGCCAAGACGGATCATACCTCACAGAGTTCCTCCTCAAGAAAGGCTACGAAGTCCACGGCCTGATCCGCCGATCATCAAACTTCAACACTCAACGGATCAACCACATCTACATCGACCCTCACAACTCCGACAAGGCCCTGATGAAGCTCCACTACGCCGATCTCTCCGACGCCTCCTCCCTCCGCCGCTGGATCGACGTGATCAAGCCCGACGAGGTGTACAACCTCGCCGCGCAGTCTCACGTCGCCGTCTCCTTCGAGATCCCCGACTACACGGCCGACGTGGTCGCCACCGGCGCCCTCCGTCTCCTCGAGGCCGTCAGATCCCACATCGTGGACAGCGGCCGCACCGTCAAGTACTACCAGGCGGGGTCCTCGGAGATGTTCGGGGCTACTCCGCCGCCGCAGTGTGAAACGACGCCGTTTCACCCCAGGTCCCCTTACGCAGCGTCCAAAGTCGCTGCGCATTGGTACACTGTGAACTACCGTGAGGCGTACGGTCTCTTTGCGTGCAACGGGATCTTGTTCAACCACGAGTCCCCGCGCCGCGGGGAGAATTTCGTGACGAGGAAGATCACGAGAGCCTTGGGGAGGATCAAGGTTGGTCTGCAGAGGAAGCTGTTTCTTGGGAATCTTCAGGCGTCTAGGGACTGGGGGTTTGCTGGGGATTACGTGGAGGCGATGTGGATGATGTTGCAGCAGGAGAAGGCGGATGATTACGTTGTGGCGACGGAGGAGTCGCATACGGTTGAGGAGTTTCTTGAGGTTTCGTTTGGGTATTTGGGGTTGGAGTGGAAGGATCATGTGGAGATTGATAAGAGGTATTTTAGGCCTTCTGAGGTTGATAACTTGAAGGGTGATGCTAGTAAGGCCAAGGAGGTTTTGGGGTGGAAGCCTAAGGTTGGGTTTGAGAAGTTGGTGAAGATGATGGTTGATGAAGATCTTGAGCTTGCTAAGAGGGAGAAAGTGCTTGTTGATGCTGGTTACATGGATGCTCAGCAGCAACCTTGATTGGGATTTGGGGAGCGAATCTGATTCTATAAATGTTACAAAAATTTCTGTCTTTTTTATGAATTTAATTTTGGTTTAAAGGTTTGTTTTGTTGTTTCTTTTTGTTTCTAGTTCTTGTCGTTTTGTTAAGTTATATCCAATTTGTTTCCCTCAATGAGTTGAGGATGAAGCACATTGAGTTTTGTATGACTTCCTCTGTTCTTTCTAGTCTTTGTATCTCCCAAAGTTTTTATCAAACACAATTGTCTTTTAATTTCCCTCTTGGAGTTGGCTCTTAATCATAGAAATTCATACGAAAGGTTTTAGGGTAATCTGTTTTAACTGAAACATAGAGAAAACAAAGCATAACTCATTCAAACACATACAGCTGAACTTCGGGGTGTTCTATCACACACTCTAAAACATCTTACGAACCAAACAATACTTGTTTACAGCAGAAACAAAATGCTCTACTATGACTTGTTGTCTTTGTGTTCTGAAACTCCTTGTCCGTATGATTGTTCAAAGATGAAAATAAGGAGTAACTGAGAGTCAAAACCTCTACATTAAGTTACTCACTAAGCTCTACGTTAGGGATGATTCCATTAAATTTAAGGCTAACCCTATTCTTAAGCAAACAGTTAAACACAGACAACAAATAATTTCAACACATTTTTAGCGAATTGGCATTTTGAAGTTACATTTGATCCAAATCAAAATTTACATTTGCGAATGCATTTCTCACAAAAGCTATACCACTTTCAATTGAATCAATTGGGACTTGATATCTGACCCCTTTAATTACAATATGGAGAGCGACAAAACGCTCCGTTTCCACAGGCTAGATTTCTTGGGACGGGGTTTAATAGAGAAGTTGAGGCCATACATCTCCTTTGACGCCAAATCCATGTCAACAAACCCCATTAGCTTCCCAACAACAGATGCACTCTCTCGAACATGCTCCATGTCTTTGTTCTCTGACCATAGACGATGCGCCAGCTGAAGCCTCCTGTGCTTCGTGTTCAGCCCAATGCCCCATCTCAAGAACAGGTTCTCCCTCTCTTCTTTGCTCAGTTTCTTCTGCATCAGCTGACTCAGCTTATACCTCTCCCTGTTCAACGCCCTCAGGCTGTTTTGGCCCGAAACAGTTAAAAAGAGAATACATTCTTGTAAAGTGCTTAATGTGAATAGATATACATACCTTGACATTGATGTAAGAGTGCGTCCGTTTTCAATAGTTTTGCTATTATTGGTAAAGGTTTCTCTGATGTACTTGAGCCTACGGAGTTCTACTTCCATGTACAAGCAATCTTTCTGATCTCCTCTGAATAAAAGGAAGAAGTAACTTCTGTGTGCCATTGAAACGTTGCAAGCATGCCATAGCTCTATAATCTCCATCTCTAGTCTGTTGAACTCCAACGACCAGTTCAATGGCGAAGTTAAATAGTCTTGTATTGGGTCCACTGCAGCGTCCTTGAAACTCTTAGTTTCTCTCAGAGCCAAGAACTTCTGTTCTATTTCCTCCATCTACCATATTTGATAATAAAGATAAGCGAAAAGAAAGCTCTGCATGACAAATTTAGTAAAAAAAAAACTAACCGATAAATGAATGATTCGCTTGTCCCTTGGAGGAACAGTCTCTTCACCATCCTCCTGCTTGAAGGAAGCTCTACCATTCATGTGACTCTCAAACACAGGAGCGCTAGAGGAAGAGACCTGTGAGCCACTCAGTGATGACTTTCTCTTTTTCTCCAACCAAGTTGCTGGCATGCTCATCTGGCTAAGATGCTTTGGTAATGGCGGTCTCTTGATGTTTGACGGTTTCAGGTTACTACTCTCAGATCTTTCTTTCTGATACCAGCTTGTTGGTGTGTTGTCATCTCTCTCATAGTCAAACAAAGCAGTGGAAGAAGTCGATACAAAGCTTGGGCTTCCCGTATGCTCCATGTTTCCTACTGTTTGTGAATCCTTCTCAAGATGCCAATCATAAGGCTTTTCAGGAGACAGTGTGACAGAATCTGGATGTGTATGGTTAGAAGACTCTTGAGGAATTGAGTTGTCTGTTAGTGACAGAACACAACGTGGAGAGGTTTTAGTGGGTTCAGTTTTCTCTTTTGGTTGGATTAAGACAGCACTGACTTCCTTTACTTCTTCTTCTTCTTCTTCTGTTTCCGTTGGTTGCTTTAATTTATTTGAATCTGGTATACATACTGGAACCATGTTTGGCTCTGGATACATGATGATACCGGGACTCTCAGTTTCTATGCGTTCCGTGGAGGTATCTTCAGAATCCACCTCGCTTGGTTCGTCCATTTCATGAACTCTCTCCTCCTGAAGACAAGACTGGTCTATAGACTTCCCCTTCTGAATGTGCGGTTGGTTTTTACTTTCTGCCTCACGAATATTAAGTCGAACTTTAGTGAATTTTACAGGAGATACACCAGCACCAGATTCTATCCTAAAGTCTGAAAGCTGGAAGACATTCTGGTCAGAACCGTGCTCGGTTGATTGAGGGGAAATTATACTAGATGGATGAGCTGATACAGGGCTTTCTGGTGATATTTTAAGAGATTCCCATGAACTACGCACCCTCAGCTTGGGGTATTGATGTCCAAGAACCACCTGTGCAAATACCAAGACAGGAATCAAGTAGTTGAAGGTTTTATTCAAAGGTTTCGGTAAATATCCAAAGATGTACATTTGTAAATTCTGAGTCTGTTGGTAATGCTCCAATTACTTGTTGGAGATCCTCAATCCGAGAATAAGCCCTCTCTAACTGTTGTGCTAGTTGAAACACCTCTTTATTTAGCTGTAAATAATGAAAGAAAGAGTCAAGGGATCATGAATAGGATTCAGACATTAAGACAGATCACCATTATGAACCGTGTCTGGTAATACTAAAGACATTAAGCAGCTACCTTTTCAATCTGGAGGTCCTTTTCCACCAGTAACGCAATTGTGTCAGACGCAACAAGAGCCTGACGAGGGCTGTTCAGCTCCCTCTCCAGTTTAGCCAACTCCCTTTGTAAATGTTTAACCAGAACTTTATCAGACATGACGACATTGACTTGTGCATTTGTCGCCACCTCCTTTGCACAGCTTGCGAATAGCAATGTGTTTCTTGATTGCTCAACGTGGATTCCTGCAGGACTCAGGGTGCATATTATAGCAGTTCTGGCGTTTCCTCCCAACGATGTCTGAAGTATGCGTGTCAACTTTGAATCTCTGAATGGAATGTGCCCAGTTTTTCCTTTGCTGCATTAAGCTAAGCCATTTAATTAAGTAATGTAAAAGGAAGGCTCTCAAATACAATACACATGTAAGAAGTCTATAGCAGCAGTCTGCTAATAAATTGGTAACGCAGCTCAACTAGGTAAAATTCATATGTTTCAGCTTGAGAACTCAACTATCAAAGACAATGAAAAGCAGCTCATCAATCATTAAAGACAAGGGAACTTGCTTCACTGAAGCTAAAGGTGTTACACATACTAACCTTAGCTTTCGAATGACAGTTCCTAGAGTCAGTAAACTTCGGTTGATATGACCACCTTCTTTCAACCTTGTGCCAGCTGATAATGATTGAGACGCACGCTCGCTTCCCGCAAGATCAATAAAATTCTGCAGGATAATTAGCTAGTCTATAAATTTATGTCCTTTTTATTTATTCCAGGATAACTTATGTCGGACCATTCAAAGTACATACCACTGTAGCTGTGAGTGTACTAAATTTTTCATTGGCTAAATATTCACGTGCTGTGCTCTCAACCGTCTGTAAAAGGGAGCAGTCATAAATAAGATCCAAAAATAGCAGCGTGGAATCTTTAATGCAAAACCAGAAAAAATGCTTTACCAATCTCAGAATCTGATGGGAGCGGGAACTAACTTCATTTAAAGCTGTCTCTCCAATTTGTCGTTGAGCTGCAAATATTAGATGATTCTTATCAAATTGATGCTAAACATCAAAAGTATTTAATGTGCATACACGTTTTTAGAATCAATACCAATACAGATTGATAAAAGCTCCTTAAAATGTTTCCAGTCCCGCAGAGTTTCCTCAGTGAGTTTCTCAACAACTGTCCCTTTCTGTCAAAAAAAGAAAATGACCAGCAAAGTGAGTATATGCATAACCAACTCCATAAGTCGTTAAGAATAAGAGACCAATGTCAGGTTTTACCTCAGGGTCATCTAGAAGTCTGAGTGGACTAATGTCTGTGCTCAAGAGGTCTCTTACAGACTCATTATAGATCTCCATGGCTGAGAATTTCAGAACGAATTCTCTTTCCTTGTGCTGCAGAAACAATCAATTGAAACGACAACAGTTAGTGAATAATAGGCTGGAAATAATACGGTAAGATTATTATGTCTATCATAAAGCTAACTTCACCTTCTCAATGTAATCATAAATATCAGCCAAGGCGTAATCAGTAATTCCACTCATAGTGTATGTCTTTCCACTACTTGTTTGTCCATATGCAAAGACACTAGCTGAAACCAGTTGAAACGTGTATTAAACTTTAGCCACAGCAGATAAAGACTAGAAATGCCTTACCATGAACCCCACTAACAACAGAGAGAGCCACTTCCTTCGCCCCTTGATCATACACATCCTTCGTACAACACTCAGGGCCAAACACTCTGTCTAGAGGCATACAAAAACTCAGTAAAACAGAATTAAGTTCTACATTTTTTTATCAAGAAGCTGGAAAAGTAAGAAAGTCTTACCAAATGTGTAAGCAGTGGGGTACATGGAACGCTCGGAAATGGAAAGATGGCTCCTGTATATGACCGTTTCATCATTGATACACTCCCAATCCGCCACATCATTCCTTACCCTTTCTCTCACACTTAATGGCCTCAGACGAACAGAAACAAAAATCTTCTCTTCCCTCCCACTAGATCCTTGCATCTGATCCTCTCCTGTAGCCATCTTCATCCCTCACTTTTCTTCCCTCATCTATACCCCAAAAGAAACCCAAGCCAAAAAAAACAGCAATGTCATATATATATATATATAGAGAGAGAGAGAGAGAGACAGCTCAGTCAATGTAGATCACAATAGAAGAACACTGTCTCTATCCACGTGTTTTGTATGCAATATAATGACAATGAGAATCACTAGCAACGTGTTCTTGTTTTCATCATTGTTTGAGACATAATATACAGACAAGACGAGTATAATGGTCCCCCTCCTATACAACACAGTCGGTTCAAAATCTCTTTCAAGCCTACTTTTATATTTATCATTATTATTACAGTTGCGTGCAATCAGAAACAAAGCACTTCTTTTAACGAAAGATATCAATTAATTACCTTTTGGAGGATTTGATAATTATAAGTTTCACAGAAGAATGTTGGATCTGGAGCCACGAATGTTCAGTAACTCCATGAAACAGAGCTTTGACCTGCTTACAAAAAACAACAAAGAAACACACACAAATGTTAGCCGTAAGATCCAAGTAATACGTTTGACATGCGTTGCGGGAGCATAAACCCTAAGTTTCGGCCACGAAGAGCCCACAATCATTTCACCGGCTCACATGGAACTTTTCAAATCAATGAATTGTCGAAAAAATTCAAAAAAAAAAAAAAAGAATCAACCATCGAACATTTAACAATCAACGATGCCACGCTCAGCAATTAAGAACAACCAAACGAAATTCTAACCTCTGCGTGACACCTGAGGTAGGGAGATTTAGAGAAACGAGGCCAAATTCGAGATGAAGAACAATGAAGCGACGGTGAGCGATTCTTCGGGTCGACCTATTCCGCTCGATAGAGCGATAAATCAGGTAATTCAAAAAAAAAAAGAGAAAGGGAAGCGGAGTTGCGATGCTGTTAAATTAGCTTCTTCATTGGTGGATTTAGGAGTTTATTAGCTAATTATATAATTAGCGCGCCCTAAAGAAGGAAAAGCATTACAAATTTAAGCAGCTAATTTTATTTATTGATTTAACTTTAAGCAGTATAGATTTCATACGTACATGGGAGTTTATTTGTCTTTGTTGCTGATAAATCATACAATTTGTCAAAATAGTAGATATTATTCTAAATTTTGCCAACCAATTGAAAAAGTTAATAAATGTTCTTAGGTAGTAATAGGTAATGTCTTTATTATATTCATAAAAATAATAATTCATATTTATACAACATTGATTTGGATTTGAAGACAACCATAACAACAGTTTTGTAATCAATGTTGGATCTATTATCAGGATTTTGACTAACAACCTATTTTATGAACACACATTATTCCAATCTTAATGGTACATCACATCACAACCACAAAAAGAATTGCTTTACTCTGCAAGCAATGAGCGTGACAAAAAAAAAAAAAAAAAAAAAAAAACTCTGCAAGCAATGATTTCTACCAGCATAGTATTCGCATTTGACCGTTAATGACTTTTTAGTTCATTTTAATAATATAAAAGCAGAGCACATGATAACATGTGCGTTTGCTTTTTCTTACTTGCATTTCCAAGTACATAACAAGTGATTCAATACTCAAATCTCGTCTAAAAAGACTAAACGCTCCGTCGTCGACCTTAAACAAATCTACTAAACTAAGATGCTTTAGTTAAAAATCAAACGTACATGTAAAAGTAAATCATCTTAATATACCACTAAACTTAGTATCTCTCCAACTCTAAAACATACGAATGCTCTTATATGTAATCCAAATTAGCTTCAAAAGCCATACATATATTGAATGATACACTTATCAAAACGTATAAAGGATTATGTTAGTAATCTCACATTGAAATTGACATGGACATGGAACCTATAAAAGTTAAGATAGTACTAAGAACATAATGATTCAACATATAAATAGTACAAGTGATGAGTATGTTGTTGATGCATATGTTAGTGTAGGATTTGGAATGAGGTATCTAAGAGAAACTTAACATTTTTCTAGAGAATGTGCCGAAATGTCACTATGCCCAATGCACATAGATTAATTTACTCATTGCCAACTATTTCTAAATTAAAATCATACAAAACCTAACATATTCTAGTTTAAGTTACATTTCAAGTACGGTCCAAAAGACTATACGCTCTGTCGTCTACCTTAAACCAATCTACTACTCTAGATGATGTGTTAGTTAACTATTAAATCATTGTAAAAGTAGATCATTTGATATACCTCTAAACTTAGTATATCTCTAATTCTAACACTTAGTATAACTTCAGTCAAAACAGAAAAGCATACGAATTATTTAAATGTAATCCAAAAATTCGCTTCAAAAACCATATACTAATCAATACACATCAAAACGTCTAAAGAATTATGTTAGGAATCTCACAGTGAAATTGACATGGAACCTATAAAAGTTAACATAGTACTAAGTACATAATGATTCAAGAAGGGTAGTACAAGTGATCAGGAATGAGTTGCTGATGGATATGTTAGTGTATGATTTGGTTTGCCATGCCTAAAAAAAACTTACCAGTATTTCTAGAGAATGTGCCAAAATGTCATTATGTTCTTTTTTTTTTTATTGTCATTATGTTCAATGACCATAGACTAATAGATTATAAACTAAAAGCATGCAAAACTTAATAGATTCTAATCTAACACGGAGTCGGAGAGTGAAGTCTCAGCGAAATAACTAACTCCAAGAACAAAAATCTCTTTCTCTATGCCTCATGAAGATAATGCAGAATCTCTTTTTGTATACTTTCACATATCTGAGATAAGAACTTAAGAAAAGAGCTAGAATGCTGCTATCTAAGGTAGCTCGAAGACACCCAAAGCAATACATAGCTTAAGAGCGAAGACATAACTTCAAAACCTCTTGGTCCTTTGATGAACGGCGGGATCACAGATACCATCAAGAAAGTCCCAATCAGCCACGAGAAGATGAAAGAACCACTCCTGTTTCCATCACAAAATCAACCTAAATCAGTTACAAATCCAAAATCAAGAAGGTAGTAAAAGGCTTTGACGATTGATTATTACCCGTAAAGGAAAGACCAGAGCTTCTTCTTCATCCTCTGGTGAATGAAGTAAAACGTAGCTATGACCGATAACAAAACCTGCAGAGTGGGTCCTCTTTCTGTCGGGAACAGAACCGTAAGAGCTCCGAGAACCGTAAACGTGACTGCTGTTTTGAAAAGGAAAGCAGTGGCAGGAGTTTGGAATCTCTCGAAGACGAAGTTTACAGCTTTGGACTGTCTCACTTCACGGACCTTCTTCTTTATGTCTATCTTGGGGTTCTTCCTCTCGTGGAACTTCTGCATGATGATTTTGTCATGAGCTGATTCGATAGCGTCAACACTTGGTTTGTGATTAGCGTACTGGTGAATGAGAAAGTTTCTGGCGCCTTGAATCTCATCCTCTGAGGCCATCTTGCTTATCCCAAGCCGTTTGTATGGATCTTTGACATTGATCCGAGGGAAAACAGCTGAATCAAACCAGGAGGAATATTTAATGATAACTAAAGAAACTATGTAATTGCATCTCTTGATTCGATTACTGACAAAAAGTTTGAACTAGTAAGCAACCTAAGTAACGTAACAGAGAAGAAGCATTTAGAAATACAACCTAGGATTATGCATTATCTTGGAGTCATGTATATTATTTACCAGTTGAATCATCTGCCATATCACCAAAGGAAGCACTCATGGCACGGACAATCATAGAGTTGCTTCTTTGTGTTGGAAGTGCCATACAAGCCCTATGCAATAACAGCAAAGAAACAAGCCATTAGAGATAAGTATGATGAGAAAGAAGTAACATATGCTTAATCGAACTAACACACACAAAAAAAAACGACTACCTTTGAAGATAAGTTGATGTTTCTCTACGGTTGAATTTGGTAATAAGAGTAAAAGCTTGGGAGCTTCTCTGAGATGTACCAAAACGGTTTGAACGCCATTGAAAGTGAAAACTGGGAGACTTGGGAGTTACGGTTAAACCGGAAGCATTCATCATCTCTGGCAAAGACGACCGGAGCTTTCCTTCACAACAACAAACTCAATCCCTAAAACTCAAAATAAAACAAAATAAGCATCTAAATAACTGTGCCTAAACCAATTGCAATTTGCACAATGACTAGAAGCTAACGTCCGACGAGTATCTGTAACTATATTATTAAAGTTCGAGTTCTCGCATCTCCATGGAATTAACCAAAAGACAACTTTTGATACTATTACCTTCTAATCAAAAAGAGAGAAAATGAAATAGATAGGAGTACCAGAGTACAAGAGAGAGTATCGCCGATAAAAACAATATTTCAGAAATCCATTTTCCCTTGCGCTCCTCGAACAATCCACTAGACAAAACGCTGCTGCTCGCAACGGATAGAAGAAGAGCTACCTACCCTCACAACAATATTCTCTTATAGCGTTTGTGAAAGTCATTAACAACAATCCGTCGTAGTCTAGCTGGTTAGGATACTCGGCTCTCACCCGAGAGACCCGGGTTCGAGTCCCGGCGACGGAGCTTTTTTAATTTTCAATAGACTTTGTTTGGAATAAGAATTTAGATAGCCCAACCCCGTCAACAGTCCGTCGTAGTCTAGCTGGTTAGGATACTCGGCTCTCACCCGAGAGACTGGGGTTCGTTTCTAACGTATTTTTTAATCTTAACTTCTTTCTTTCCACTAAGGGCAGGATTTGTATTATTCACCAAAGTAAATGGATGTATGTAATCAAATAGTCTGAATGAATGGAACCAATATCCATAGAGTAACTGTTATTATAAAACTTGATATCAACTAAAAAAGTAAACTGTACATCAATTTTCCAGACATTTTTTAAGTTTTCATGCAGCTTTTGACGTTAGAGATTTTCACAGTTCTGAGGTAGACGATAGCCTCTCGAGCCAAAAGCATTAAAGTTCCCTACAAAAGATATATTGATTCATCATCATCCACATCATGTGATAGAAGGTATTCCTTCCTTCAGCAGCATACAACACAGTGAAGTACATGAACTTGCAAAATAAATGTCTACAGGGAAGTTGAATATAAATGAAGAATTAATAAGGGCATACCTCCTCGAAGGTAGACACATCATGACTGGAACAAAGTTATGGTGGCTATATGACCATTCTTCATCACCTGCAAAATGTTAAGCCAACTTAATAACTTTCGTTCTAACATTCTACACAAGGATCACAGCATTGAGTTAAGGTTACTAGAAAAAGGCTTCACCTCAAAAGCAACATCCTGATAGCCATACACGTATGTGGATCCAAATGGGTTGCTAGTTGATCCCTGTGTCTGAATAGCTGCTGGTCCACACTCCCCTAGTATTTCCTATAAGATGTGAAAGCAATGGTTTCATAAATGGTGTTTACTCATTTGCTAAAAATGTTATTCTCATTTATTGATGCTTCTTCAATGCTTATATACAAGATTCTTCCCATTAGGAAAGGGGATCCTCAACAACATGGATTGGTAAAAAGATTTTGCATCATTAAAAAGTTTCTGGGTCATTTCATGTTATAATGCGTGTACAATTTTGGTCAGATATAAATTTACCTTAACCTGCGTCCAATGTGTGCTTGGAGTGATCTTGTTTCCAGCTCGGCTTGCTTCTGCCTCACCCTCTCCAACTACACGCAGCGAAAAATAAGACACCACACATCTGAATAAAGGACAAATTAATTGACATGAAGCTGCTACCATTTGCTTCACTTACCAGAGATCACGAAGTTGCACTTTATGTATGAGTTGAAATCAGTATGGCCAGGATAGTTGGTGTGAAGAACAAACTTCTTAGCCTTGTGAGTCTGTACAGAAGGCAAGAAGAGTCATGGATGAAAAATAACATATGAAGAGAGGGAACACATTAACTCTATTTGACGAGTTGCCTACCTCGCCGTCAAACAGGATGTCGAAACCACGAGTAAAATAGTTGTAAAAGTAATCACCACAAAGAGTTGTTTTTGGTCGTTGATCTGACGCAGAATGAATAACCATTTGATCTACCTGGAAAACAAAGTACAATTTTAGAAGCAGAAACCCAAATGTCCAAATGAAAACGAACTGTGACAGATTATGCAAGCAAGGTAGCAAGAGAAGCTAACGTAGAGAGACAGGCATGGATCACCTGCTTTGGGTGGATCCCACATGGTCGTCCTAGTTCAGTCCACACATCCTGCACGGAGCATGAAATGATGAGTACCAAAGAAGAAGCACAATAAGAGAGGTACTAATTTTACCTGTGGTGATGCACCAAAAGGTAAATGCTGGCCTCCAACAGTAAAGAACAGTTCCTTTCCGAGCTACATAAGTATATAACGAAGTCATGCAAAGAGTTAGCAGGTGGCTAACCGCTAAACATGGTTAATAAAAATTGGTAACCCCCAGTAAATGAAGATAAGCCACACCTTGACGTGAACCTCTTCCATGTAAAGACTGCCAGGAGTCAAAGGAGGGACAGAAGCTTTATCCATCAGCTTTCCTACACCAACTTTTTTCTCACTTGATTTGTCATATATAGAGACCCGGCATGTAACTGGTGTGGTGCCATCTGGAAACTCTAATGGTAGCGCCACTTTGTATAAGAAAGAGACACGTCAGATATAGGAACAAGACACAAAGAGAAAAAAATTGTCTTCGAATCAGGATAAAAACATACCTTCTCCATCATGGCAGCAGTCAGTGTACTGGTCAGGAATTGGAAACTCGAAAGATAGCCCCTGCCATCATTAAGAAATGATAAATATTAACAGAACAAAATCAGACATATATGGAAGAGTAGTGTGACCGTATTATTATCTTACCGGGTAGAACAGAGCGTAAATCCCTCTATCTTTATCATAAATCCCAGGATAGGTCGGTCCTAAAAGTGAATAAACAGCCACAAAAGTAGCCGGAGTTGATGGACCCCTGAAATACAAGAAGAAAGACAAGTCACTACAACAGTAAACTACACCAAACTCATAACTTTTAAACTCACCCAATCAGAGAAGTGCCGTAACGCATCTGAAGCCGCTTCACATCATATATCTCAATAAGGCGTAACCTCTGCAAACAAATTTGGAAGAACAATAACTAAACTAGAGTGTATCTTTCAAGAACAAAACGAAGAGTAAAACGTAGTGCACAAAAAAAAAGGCCACTCCACTAAAATAACCAAGGTATCATGAGGATAATGATTCCAACACAATAGATCAAAAACAAGTATGAAGCAGTTAAAACGTTGTGTAGTACCTGAGACCAGGGATCAAAGCGAAGATGAAAACCATGATCCGGAAAGCTAATAACAACATCAAGTTTCAGAGGATCCTGCAAAAGCCAAATGAATCATAAAAAATCAAACACAAAAATCAAGAAGATGAACTGAAATGAAAGAAATCGCTGAATCATTCTCATGAGTACAAACCTCGTCGTAGTATTTGACATGAACAACATCATATACGTTAGGATTCTGCTCTATTTTCGCAAATGCATCACTAATTGGCATTCCTGAAAACAACACCATCTTCGGTCAAACTAACCGGAAGATGAACTAAAAGAACTGAATCAAAGAATCCTAAAAACGGCACGCAATCGCAATCGCAATCGCAATCGAACTGTTTGCTAACACTACATCATCTACCACCACGCAATCAAAGAATCCTAAAACGGCACGCAATCGCCGATCGTCATCTTCCAAGTCCGATAATCGATGATAAACTAATCCTCGAGTTCCAAAACTGAAGAGAATTTGAGAGAAGATCGCATACCGATGTCGAACGGTCCGATGCCGAAGCCGGGTTTGAGATCGAAGATTGTGGAGCCCATGGCCGTACCTTCTAATCGTCGACTTGTTCTCTGCATCGCCGATTTATCGCCGATCTTGGAGTAATCCTTCATCTTATGATCGGTTTCTTTGGCCGGAGAAGAGAAACTATATCTTTCTTTCTTTTCTTTTCCTTGTCGTTTGCACGCAAAAGGATTGCTGATGAAGACGGACGGGTCGGGTCTATTTAAATACTTGAAATTAACATCGCAATCGACGTAAACTTTGTTTAATGTATTCAAATATTAATATATTCATGTAGCTTTTAATTCAGAGTAGCCATTTCTTTCCGATATATTATTGCTCTTATTTTTAATATTTATACTCTACTTACCTTTCTTTGATTAGAGCTGTTAAAGTTTTAACTTTTCTTGTGTTTGGGATGTTTCATGTAGATTAGTTCTCTCTACAAATGTAATTCTCTAGAGCCATACATGGTAATTGGTAAGTGACTGTAAATGGTTGATAACAATTGCAGATCAAATTGTTATATACTGCATATTGTAACAACCGTTTGCTTTATCAGAAAAAGCTTTGTTAGGAAGTCAAGCAGAAGTATTACCTCTAACTTACCCATATTAGTTTTAGTTACTATATATAGAACTATGTAATGTGCTTAACACCATTTCATTTCAATACATAACCAGTAAAACAATAACTAAATAGATTTAAGAGGCTTTCATTAATAAGGAATCAAATGAAATAACAAGCATTTACAAAAAAAAAATATGTGGAGATTTTCCTAATAACTATTTTTTTCATCAAGTGTGGTAATCAATCAACTCTATACCATTAAAAAAAATTATTTTGTATAAAAGACTAAATACTACACATATATTAATGGAAGAGTAGTTATATGGGCAAGTCTTCCAAAAAGGCCTAATTTTTTTTATAACTCAACATTCACATAAAAATAAAAATGGTCAAAATAATTTATTTGTACACATAATCTATATATATATTCAAAAATAAAGATATTTTTTATTATATAATTTTCTTTGAAAATTTTGTTTTTAATTTTTTGAACTTTTTTAATTTTTTCAAAACTTATTTCTCAAAAATATTTTGAAAATTATTATTCAAAAGTTTATACCCTAAGTCTTGAGTGTTAAACCTTAATCCATAACCTTAAACCCACTATCACAAATCTATATTAATTAATTCTAAAAATATAATTGCCATGTACATATATAATTAAATTTATATTGGTCATTTTATGTTTTGAAGTCTCTTTTTGATAAATCTATATTTATTTTTTGCCATCTGTTTTTTTACTAAACAAAATTTTAAAAAACCTACAAGCCTAAAACAAATGGGCATCCAAACAACCTACAAACAGAAATAATCTATCTATCTTATTAAAAATAAATACAAATATAAGTTTACTGTAAAATTTATCACTTATTTACAATAAAATGCCAAAAAATATTAAATATCCTAAAATTAAAATATCGATGTCTTTTTATAATTTAATTAAATTATTTCTTAAATTAATTTTAACTAGATTTTAGGAATATTAAAATTAGAAACGAATTTTAAAAATATCATGTAATACTTTCAAATATCGCATAATCTTACAAATTTAGTTCGTAAAGCCTAATATATATATATATATATATAAGTATAATATTTATGTATATTTTTATATAAATAATAACCTCAAATATATAAATATCGATGAATATAAATATATAAAATAGATTAAATAATATTATATAACATTTTTACTATACATTAAAATTTAGATTCATGCAAAAATAAATACACATTTCTAGAAATCGTAAAAATTATATTCTAAAAATGTAGATAATATAATTAACGGTTCAAAAATAAAATCAAAACATCTAGTAGAAACTATAAAGTTATTGTGTCTACAAATTTATATCAATAGAAAATATTTATTATATACAGTTAAAATTTTAAAATATATACTACTAATTATAGAAAATAAATGTATTTAATTTTATAAAAATAAAAATGAAAACTCGGACGGGTGCACAGATCAATCTTTTAAAACAGAAATAATAATTCCTTTTCTTAGAAACACTGAAATAATAATGATTCTATAAACAGGAAGTAGTATAACAATTGTCTTCTCTTTAAAATGGAGTCACACAGCAATGTAATAAGTGGGCGTAAAAGCAAGCAAAAGTCCAAATTGATTTTTTTTTATTTTTCCCCCACTAGTCTTCGTTCTCTTCTCTCCATCATCGTCGTCAAAATCCCCAAAGAACCTCAGATTAGGGTTTCTCCTTCACTGATTGATCCGTGAATACTACTCACACGTATTTCGAATTTCTTCAGTATTCATGGAGAATCAGCAGAAGCAGCTTCATCAAAGTGAACCTGAGTTGCCTCGTGGCGAAGAGAGTTCCGTCGGAGGTGTCGATCTTATGAGAGTTGATCAATGCGATGAGATCGCTGCGACTCAAGCTTCTGCGCCCGCCCCGACGGTGGCTGGAGTTGTTGATGAAGCTGCTCCTGTGAAGCGAAAACGAGGCCGGCCTCCGAGGGCGCATGCTTATACGGTGGCTCAAAATCGGCCACCGCCACCTCCGCGGAAGGATGAGAAGGAAGAAGATGTGTGTTTTATTTGCTTCGACGGAGGAGACCTTGTTCTCTGTGATCGCCGGTGAGTTGTTGTAACGATTCAGTTAGATAGTATGCAGTGATAGAGATTAGAACTTGTTTAGTTAGTGAATTGGATTATCTTATGGTTATATGTTAGTTACTGGTTTTGATCACCCACTGGTTAATCTAGAGCCGGTCCTTGGGATGAAATGTTCGCCTCATAATCTAAGTGACTTTGTATGTATGAATCATTTGGAATTCAAATTGGTTAAGAAAAATATTTATATTGATTATTTAGTATTGTTTCTAACTCCACGAATCCGTTACTGAGATTTCAGCAGCTTGAAACAATTACGAAATGATCAATATATACATTTTTGTCAATCAATTTGGGGGCCTAGACAAATGTTTCATCTATAAGACCGACCTTGCAGCTGGTTATGCCATATGCCATTAGATTAGAGTGCAAGGAGTCAGTTTTTATGATATAACATGGAGATTTTAGGTATGAGATTTGTGTTATTGGCAACTTATTGATGGGTTTATCTTCTTCAGGAACTGCCCCAAAGCATATCATCCAGCTTGTATTAAGAGAGACGAGGCATTCTTTAGAACAGCGGCTAAATGGAATTGTGGTAAGTGGTGCATAGTCCATGATGTTACTGTGTACGTTGTATTTGCTGGGAGTGTGATAGTTCTGACATGCCGTCATTTCAAATGATTGACGTGAACTCCCTATATGAAAACTGACGTTTCATTCATTCATTCATTCATTCATTTCAGGTTGGCACATATGCGGTACATGCCAGAAAGGTTCCAGTTACATGTGTTATACATGCACGTTTTCTGTTTGTAAGCGGTGCATTAAAGATGCCGATTATGTGATTGTGAGAGGTAACATGGGTCTTTGTGGCACATGTATTAAGCCTATAATGTTGATTGAGAATATTTCTCAAGGAGATAATGAAGCGGTAAGACTCTCCTCCCACAATCTATAGTTTTCACTCATTGCTTAGCCGCAAAATTTGCTTAGGCCAACTGAATTTTATCTTAAGGGGAATATAGTTTGTTGATTTGAGTCGTTTCTGGACCTTTGCATCTATATGGGGTTTCTACTTATTTCAACCCAATTAAAAGCCCTCGTAGTGTTGCCATGCACTTAAAACTCGTACGTGTCATACGACAGGTAATGTGATAGCAACCTGTCACAACCTAAATTCATGGAATGTTAGAGATTTGGGGTTGATTGATAAGAATCATATCTTATGAGAGAACTAACGGAATGATAGGATTTTTCCCAATTTGTTAGTCATAGGTTTCGTATTTAATAAGCTCTTGCGAGAGCAGTAGGGTATGTTGTGTGTATTTTGAAATATCGAGTGAAACCGAAGGAAAAAAGTCACGGCTCGTGTTTTAGGAGGAAACCTTGTACTTCATTAGTTTTATAAGTTGAGTGTTCTTTTTATATCATCCTCTTTATTCTATCATAATGTGCACGGATCATAATTGTTTTCCTTGTTCTTTAGGTTAAGGTGGATTTTGATGACAAGCTCAGTTGGGAGTATCTGTTCAAAGTATATTGGCTTTGCCTGAAGGAAGAGCTGTCTCTAACTGTCGAAGAGCTTACCAGAGCAAATAATCCGTGGAAGGAGGTTCCTTATACTGTCCCTAAAGTGGTGTCACGAAATATTCATACCCATAGCAAAGCATATTCTTCAGAAAATTCAGCTTCAGATGTAGTAGCGAATGGAACAAAAAGAAGAAGGACTAGTGATTCCCCCGCCTTAACCACCAAGTTAGATACTAAAACTCCAAGTAATATCCCAAAGAAGGTTTCTGGAGATACAAACTGGGCAACAAAAGAACTCCTCGAGTTTTTGTCGTTCATGAGAAATGGTGATACATCGGTTCTTTCTCAGTTCGACGTGCAGGGTCTTCTGCTTGAATATATCAAGAAAAATAATCTTAGGGATCCTAATCAGAAGTCTCAAGTTATCTGTGACCAAATACTTGTGAAGTTGTTTGGAAGACAGCGAGTGGGTCATTTTGAAATGCTTAAGCTTCTTGAGTCTCACTTTCTAATTCAAGAGAAACCCAAAGATGAGAAAACCACGAATGGGGAAACTAGTCGTAGGCAATTAGAGGAGGATGGTGCTTATGATCCACTAGTTAGGGATAGAAAACGGAAGGTGCGCAGGAAAACTGATGGCAGTGTACAAAACGAAAATCTGGATGCATTTGCAGCGATTGATGTTCACAATATCAATCTGATTTACTTGAGACGAAAATTTATAGAGACTCTACTTGATGATATCAACAATTTTCACGAAAAGGTGGTAGGCACAATTTTGAGAATTAAGGTATCTAGCAGCGACCAGAAGCTGGATATTTACAGGCTTGTTCAAGTTGTAGGTACTTGATCAATTTTCATATTAATGTTTTTTTGAGATTTGAACAGTAAGATCTCAGCTGATTTTGTGGTAATTTGACAGGTACAAGCAAGGCATCAGCATCTTACCAACTTGGCGCAAAGACTACAGATGTTATGCTAGATATACTAAATTTAGACAAGATAGAAGTCATCTCGATTGATCAATTATCAGACCAGAATGTTACAGAGGTAAATATAGTCTTCTCTGATCAACTATCTTCCTTTCTCTACTCGTGAATAAAAGAAAAATTAAGACCCCATCTAATGATAAGGTAAGTTTAGTGGTTATGTTTCATTTTTTTTAATCTGTAATGTACTTGTAACTTGGGTTCTAGGACGAGTGCAAACGGCTACGCCAGAGCATAAAATGTGGCCTCAATAAACGTTTGACTGTGGTAAGAACGCACGCATGCTATCTTCTCACCTTAAATTGTATATTTTACCTAAGTTGGAAACTCATGGTTTTTTCCTTCGGTGTTAGGGTGACATCTTAAAGACGGCAGCAACACTGCAAGCCATGAGAATCAATGAGGTAGGTTAATTAACTACAGCAAGTATCATTCGTATAAATATTAATGATCCCCATGATCATAGTGCTTCGTTGTCCTGGCTGTGCTTCTTATTGACGTTTTGTCGATATAGTTTCTGGAAGCTGAGATGTTAAAGTTAAGGCATCTCCGGGATCGGGCCAGTGAGAAGGGTCACAGAAAGGAATATCCTTTTTTCAGATTGCCATACCGTATTTATTGCACTTAGCTTACACTATTTCCCTTTGCAGATGTTGCTGTTTATAGAATCTTTCAGTGAATCGTTAATAATATAATTCCTAGAAGAGAAGACCATGCCAATCCCAACGGCAAAGAACTATCTAGTTTGAGTAGTACAACTTGACATACTCTGGCTCTTTCCATTTGGATGTTTGGTTTGCGTTAGGTTAAGTTAAAGTCTTGTTTTCTTAACCATCTCCCACGCTTAGAGAATGTGTAGAAAAGTTAGGGCGTCTAGAATCACCTGAGGAGCGGCAGCGGCTTCTGCAGGAAGTCCCAGAAGTTCATACAGATCCAAGCATGGATCCGAGTCATCCATCAGCAGAAGATGCAGTGTTGGGTATGAGAAAACAAGGTCTCCCACCTTAAACTAGGATTTGAAAAGCCTCTTGTTCATTATCTTACGAAAGTTCCTGATTGGGTGGATATTGTTTACAATTCTTCTACGTTTTCTATTTGCAGATAATCACATAGAGGTACAAAGTAAAAGTCCGAAGAAAAAAGGGGACATCCTGAACAACTTGGGAAATAATCCGCAGAAAAAGTATGATGCTCCAGTTTCACGAAGCAGAAAAGCCCTGCATGCCACTAATAAAGATGATTGTTCTAAAGTTGACAACAACTCAGCAGATATCCAGGTTTGACCATACCCTCCTACTATATTCGAAATGTAACCTCTCATATGTTTTCTAGTTTTGGTCTCATGTCATATATTTATGTCTGGGATTCTGCAGCAAACTGGTAAAGATGATGAGGAGAGTGAAATATGGCATTATCGAGATCCAACAGGAAAGACACAGGGACCATTTTCTATGGTGCAGCTCCGCAGATGGAAATCTTGTGGCCATTTTCCTCCTTATCTTAGGATATGGAAAGCGCATGAGAACCAAGACGAGTCTGTTCTTCTGACTGACGCTCTTGCCGGACGGTTTGATAAACCAACTACTTTGCCTAGTTCCTCTTCGCATCCCCAAGAACTAAAACCGTCTCCGCATGACTCTGGACGCATTGGCCTGGATGTGAACTGTCTTCCGAAGAACCTTACCCCAGTCAGCACCAGTGCAACCTCTTCTTCGTCGTCCTCTACTGTCAGTGCCCTTTCTAAGGATCCGAAAGAAAAACAAGTTGCGACTCTTGTACCTTGCTCTGCAAAAGTTGAGCACGGTACTTCTGTTCGTCCCCAGCCTCAAGTTAGTTGTCCAGCATCAGTGTCTGTGGTCACTCCTGACGTAAGAAAAACTTCAGCAACTGATCAACCCAATCCTTTGCGGGAAGATGGTAAGACTGTTGAAGATGGAACAAAAGGTGGTTGTGTTTCCACAAACGGTTCTGTTCATGCACCAAACCTGAATCAAGAAATCCATTTCTCTGATTTCCCCAGTCCTACACCTAAGTCAAGCCCTGAAGACTTGGAAGCTCAAGCGGCAGAGACCATTCAGTCTCTGTCTTCATGTGTTCTGGTCAAAGGACCGTCTGGTGTCACATGGAGCACCACCGCCACAACTACGATGGATGCTGCTACCACCACAACAACCACCACTTCAAGTGTTGTGGCCACTGGAGGAGAGCTTCCTCAAGTAACGCAGCAGAATGCTGTTGTTTTACCTGCACCGTCTGTGAAGCATATTGATTTGACAGATAACCATGCCGCAGCTACACATACTTCCGACAACACCCACGTGTCTCACTCATCAGGGTGGCTGGCCATTGTGGCTGACCCTGACGACTGTGATGAATCAGTTTCAGATCTATTAGCTGAAGTTGAAGCAATGGAGCAAAACGGTTTGCCCTCTTCACCCACCTCAACATTTCACTGCGATGACGACGATGATTTGACCAAGTGGCCAGAGAAAGATTTCTTTAACCCTGTGCTACGCATGTCCCTCACACATGAAACCTGCAGAATGGATGTCTCTCAGACGAGTATTCTTGACAACGTCACCGCCAGCAAAAGCTCAACGATCACAGAAGCAAAAGACAACACTCTCTTCAGTCACTGTCGCTCCGCTGGTCCGGAGCTCCTGCTCTTTGCACCACCAGCGCCAGCGCCAGCTTCAATAAGTCAGGACCTGAATCTGACGACAACAGCTCTCAGACTGGGATCAGAAACCACAGTTGAAGCTGGATTGGTCGAGAGGCTTCCCAAGTATGTTTCGGAACCGAGCCTGAGGTCACCGTCATCACATGACTTGGCCCGTGGAAACACCGAGCGCAGTCCACGTGGTAATGGAAGTCAGCAAAGGAGGTCCGGTGGGCACAGCAGAGACCGGCAATGGTGGAATAATGGTCACAACAATAGCATCAATAACAGTCATAATACTAATAATCGGCAATGGCCATACAACAATAGCCATGGGTATGACCATGGATCAGGTTCGTACACAGCTCATCCGCCCAAAGGGCTGAAAATATGTAAATTCTATGAAAGTGGATATTGCAAAAAAGGTGCTGCTTGTAGTTTTTGGCATCCTTGATTCTCATTTCTTGTATTCTGTATCCATTTGTTTATTTACAACATCATGAACATCCTTTTTTGTAACACCAGAGTTTCTGTATGCCATCAGTCAGCCTCATGTTTTAAGTAATTATCAAAAGCTTCTTGTAAAACTAAGTTTTTTTTTTAAGTTGCAGCTTTATATGTGATAACTTTTACCTAACCTCAATCAAGTCTTGCTTGCTTTTTCCACTTCATTATTTAACCTTCTAATGTGAATTACAGACGGAGAGTTAAACCTTATAATGTGAATTACTGATTGACATCTTTTATCAGATTTACATTTATATTTATTAGTATAATCGTCAAATTTTTGTTGGTCCTCTTATACTAAAATCAAAGCATCACTTTGATATTTTGAAATAGGCTTATTCATAATTTGCAACTAAACTTTTTCAAAAATCAATTTTTGCAATAATAGCTAAAAATACGATTGAGAGACACATAACCAACCTGCTGAGGGATCCAAGCTCCCATTGAAGCACAACTATTTATATTCTTCTCTTCTACGATTTAAGATACATAAGTTTCTATTATTGTATATATTATTATTAATTTATTATTGATTAATGTTGAGTACCGTTTGTCCATTTACGAATTCATTTAGTTATATTTAAAATAGACAATGCAATTCTTTTGAATACTTGATTCTTTGTTTCGTTTGTTTATTGTGATAACATAGATAATAATTGTTTAGTAGCCTCTAACATGTTTGGATAGCGTCAAAAATCTTGTTTTGATAATTATAATGATGTTTCCATTTAGATTTGTTTTTATAATCATGATTTCTAGATTATGTTTGTTGTTAAGATCTTTCCCTTGGGAGTATTCATTATTAGTTTTAACAAGAACGGAATACTTATCAAAATCACTATCTATTTTCCTCTAAGATATTATTTTAATCTCCAAAGGTTTGTCTTTGTTTGTAATTTTTTTTTTTGTGGTTCTGATGTTTCCGGATTCGTATCATCTAAACATATGGACAAAGGAACAATTAGTGATATTCGTAATATCATTGTAGTTATGGCTATCATATACAAAATTTTTGATTTCTTATATAAAATACAAAATTAAAAATATAAATCAAAATGATATTACTCAAACCCGTACATGTATGATCTTGTTGAACCAAGTAAATCAAGTTATGTTTATATTTAGTCCAACCAAAACATAACATACCAAAAAATTATGATTAATCTCATTAAGGTAAAGGGCAATATCAATATATATTCATTTGAAAGCCTACAGCAAAACATGAAACTAATTATTT